>APFE031017743.1:78812-93113 GCA_000404065.3 Pinus taeda
AAAACCATCACGTCCAATACCATGGACCGAAAACCATCGCGTCCAAAAAACATGTGCGAAAATCATGCACAAAACCATAGGTGGGTCTGCCCAACCTAACATAGGGTCCAAAACCAAAATAAACCCCCTGTTAACTATGTGGAAAGAATATAACACAACCCAACAGAGTCTTGTAGGGAAAGAAGAAATCCACATCACTTAGGATGGTGACAACTATATAGGAAAGCGTAGTCGTAGGAAAGGGTGTATGCTATTTGCAGTGCACATTTCTAGTTACAAGAGTAAGGAAGTTGAGGATGTAGATGTGTTGAGCAGGTACCCAATTTTACATCAATTCAAGGATGTATTTCTTGAGGACATTACATAGTTTCCATCTCACAGGGAGGTATAATTTTCCATTGAGTTCATGCTAGGGGCAGCTCCAACATCAAAAGCACCTTATAGGATGAGCACACCTGAGTTGGTAGATTTAAAGTTGCAGTTGAAGGAGATGTTGGGGAAGGGATACATTAGGCAAAGTGTATCACCATGGAGCACACCGATACTGTTTGCAAAGAAGAATGATGATACTCTCAGATTATGCATTGATTACAGGCAGTTGAAAAAAGTGACCATTAAGAACATGTATACTTTGCCTAGGATTGAAGAATTTTTTTATCATTTTAAGGGAGCAACAATTTTATCGAAGATTGATATGAGATCCGTATATCACCAGGTATGTATCAAAGAGGAGGACATTTACAAGACAACTTTCCAGACCAGGTATGGGCATTATGAGTTTGTTGTTGTTCCATTTGGTTTGACTAATTCTCCAGCTACATTTATGTGCTTAATGAATAGTGTGTTTCATCCGTATTTGGATAAGTTTATTATTGTGTTCATTGATGATATATTGGTATATTCTAAAAATGAGTAAGAGAATGCTGAGAATTTAGTTGTAGTGTTGAGGTTGTTGAGAGAGCATCAGTTGTATGCTAAGTTCAACAAGTGTAGTTTCTTTTAGACTGAGGTACACTACTTGGGGCATGTTGTCTCCAAGGAGGGCATTGCAGTAGATCCAGAAAAGATACGAGCCATCATGGAGTGGGTAGCTCCTAGAAATGTGGATGAGGTGAGATATTTTATGGGTTAGCAGGCTATTATAGGAGGTTCATGAGGAACTTCTCATAGATTTTTTATCCTATCACATCATTTCAGACGAAAAGTAAGAAGTTAAAATGGACAGATGAGTGTGAGGCTAGTTTTGAGTAGCTTAAGTAGTTGTTGACAGACACATCAATGTTAAATATTATGAGTTTGTTGTTGTTCCATTCAGTTTGACTAATGCTCCATCTACATTTATGTGCTTCATGAATAGTGTGTTGTGTTTGTATTTGGATAAGTTTGCTATTGTGTTCATTGATGATATATTGGTATATCTAAAAATGAGTAAGGGAATTCTAAGAATTTAGCAGTAGTGTTGAGGTTGTTGAGAGAGCATCAGTTGTATGCTAAGATCAACAAGTGTAGTTTCTTTCAGACTGAGGTACAATACTTGGGGCATGTTGTCTCCAAGGAGGGCATTGTAGTATATCTAGAAGAGATAAGAGCCATCATGGAGTGGGTAGCTCCTAAGAATGTGGTTGGGGTGAGATATTTTATGGGGTTGACAGGCTATTATAGGAGGTTCATGAGGAACTTCTCACATATTGCTTATCCTATCACATCGTTGCAGGGGAAAAGTAAGAAGCTAGAATGGACAGATGAGTGTGAGCTTAGTTTTGAGCAGCTTAAGTGGTTGTTGACATATGCACCAGTGTTAAATATTACATATCCAGACAAAGAGTTTGTGGTATGCACAAATGCTTGCAAGAAGGGACTTGGTGGAGTCCTTATTCAGGATGGACAAGTGGTATGCTATGAGTCATGGAAATTGAATGAGGATGAGCAGAATTATCTTACGCATGATCTTGAGTTGGCAGCGATTATACATGCGTTGAAGATGTAGAGACACTATATTCTGGGTAGGAGGTTTACATTGATGAGTGATCACAATGGTTTGTGGTATCTATTTGATCAACCGAATCTAAATGGTAGGTAGGCTCGATGGTTGGTTATGATCAGTGAGTTTGATTTTGAGATCAGGTACATCAAAGACAAGGAGAACAAAGTGGTAGATGCTCTTAGTAGACAGATATAGGTAAATCACTTAGCAGCCACGAGCTCTTATGGGACAGACTTATAGGATAGGATCTTGTAGGAAGGTCAGCGAGATGTCAGATATATGGAGATTATGCACAGGTTGCAACAAAGTACAGGTATATGTACATTTGATAGTACATGTATAGGTACAAGTGATGGTATAGGTACATATATAGGTATAGGTATAGGTACATGTACATGTACATGTACAGGTCATGGTATAGGTGCAACTGCACATGATGTGGACTATTCCCTTACAATGGATGGATTGGTCATATTTAGAGACAAGATATATGTGCCAAATAGCAGTGAGCTCAAGAAGGCGATCTTGAGAGATTTTCACATGAAACCATATTCAAGTCACCCAAGATATCAAAAGACATTAACTGCAGTGAATAAATTTTATTATTGGCTAAACCTAAAGAAGGATGTAGCAGAGTTCTTAGCTAGGTGTTTTGATTGTCAATGTGTGAAGGAAGAGTGTAAACATCCAGGTGGAATGCTACAGCCAATTGCGATTCCAAAGTGGAAGTGGGAAGTCATTTCCATGTACTTCATCACAGGTTTTTCGAGGACAGTGAGATAACATGATTCCATCATGGTTATTATGGATAGGTTGACAAAGTTTGTACATTTCATTTGAGTGAAGTCTACATTCTCAACTAATGATGTATCATAGCTATTCATCATAGATGTGGTCATATTGGATGGTGTTCCAAAGATGATTATGTCGTACATGGATGCAAAGTTCACTTCAAAGTGTTGGAAGGAGTTACTTGCAGGTCTAGGCACAGAGTTGGCCTTTAGTATAGCTTATCATCTACGGATAGATGGATAGACAGAGAGGGTCAATAGGATATTGGAGGACATGTTTAGGATGTATGTGATACATCAACAACGAAAGCGGGAAGATTATCTTCCACTGGTAGAGTTAGCTTATGATAATGGGTATCAGGAATATTTCAGGATGATTCCATTTGAGGCATTGTATGGGCGTAGTTGAAATACTCCTATGAGTTGGAGTGATCTAGTTAACAGAGTGTTGATTGGACTAGACATGTTGGCAGACATGGAATAGGAAGTGCAGGTGATCAAGAAAACTCTAAAATTAGCACAAGATAGGGAGAAGAGCTGTGCAGACCAAAACAGGTTGTTCAAGGAGTTCCAAGTTGGGGAACAAGTGTACTTGTGCATCAAATCGAAGATCCTTATGGATTGGATCATGTGCCAAGCTAGCACCATGGTTTTGTGCAGCCTTCAATATCATTAAGAGGATTGGGCAAATAGCCTATCAAATTACATTATCTTCGATAGTGAAAGTCCATGATGTTTTCCATGTTTCATTAGTTAAGAAGTATGTTAAAGATTTTAATCATGTGATTGATTGGTCTGTATTGTAGTTGGAACCAGATGGAGAATTCTAGCCAGAGCCTAAGTGTATATTGCATAAAAATTTTCTCATGCTCTGGAATTGAGAAAGTGAGCAATTTAAAGTGAAATAGAAGCACTTTAGGCCTGATGAAGCTACATGGGAGATGTCATATTAGATGTGGCTATATATCCTTCCTTGTTTTCCAATTGAGGCAAAGCAATTTTGGCATGGTGTTTTGGTATGGTGTTTTGGTATATGTCTTGGTATATGCTTTGGTGATGTTGTTTTATGTACATATGTATATGGATGTAAATACCACCATGAGCTATGTTATAAATCTCTAATAAGTAGTATGGGTGTTATGTCATTATGATGTTATGTTGTTATATTTTCATGTTGTTTTGATTTTCAATAGGGTGATCATTGTAAATACTACATTGAGCTAAGTTATAAAGCTCCATCGACAATATATTTTTTCTTACAATAGTTTTGTGGTTATAGGTGTTGTTGAACACCGAGAACGGTGCTCCCCCAAGGGGGAGGGTTCTGTAACAGCCCTAGCGAAAATTACATGTAATAAAAGTTAATAAAAGTAAAATAATAACCATGGTTGATGGGACACTTATTCCAAGCTGAATTTTGGGCAAAATCCTAGTGATGGGGATCACTTGTGATTGATTAATGGATAAGGAATTCAACAATGGGAATAAGTATGCATTGGAAAGGAAAAATGGAATTTTTGGCACATTTATTTATGAAAATAATGGAAATTAGGAGAAAAAGGATGTGAAAGGTCATAGGTTGCATGTCAAGAGGAAATTGAAGGAAAATAATAGAAAATGAAGAAAATAGAGGCCTCATTCATAAAAAGGCTTCTAAGGATCAATTGGTAACCTTTTTTCAGTTCAGTTTTGGAGCTCTCTCATTATTCTCTCTCTCTCGTACTCTTGGAGACCTAGAGTTTTCTTGGAGAACTCTTGGAGGGTGTGGTATACTTGGATTTTTTGAGAAAGAAGGAAAAGGAAGAGTAGGAAATCATAAGAGGACATTGGGATAAACATTTACAATGATATTTTCTTGTAGGTACCGAGTTGCATGTATGTTTTCTTCACTAGTTTTAGCATGCATGGCATATGCATGTGGATTTTTTGTCATGATATATCACTAGCATGGAGGATTGGTTGGATTGAAAGTGGACTGCCTAACCTTTCCATTTCCTGGATATCCATGGAGATTGTGGTTTTATTTCGTTTTTTTGTTTTGGTTGGTTCTCATGTTTCCTTAGCTTGGGCTGAGTTATTAGTTCCTTGAATCCATGGTTAAGCAAATTCTATGGAAGCTCTGTAACAACTTGGGTTGAGTTACTAGTCCTGAAAGCCTTGGTTGGACAAACACTCTAGAATCCCTTGTTCAGTTGAGTTACTCGTCCTTGAAGCATTGGTTGGACAAACACTTTGGAAGCCCAGAGGCAGCTGTGGGTTGAGCTACTAGTCCTGGAAGCCTTGGTTGGAACAAATGCTCTGGAAGCCCTAGAAGGCTTAAATGGAGACCAATCTGATGATGGTTTTATGATGCCTGACCATGAGGTGGAATGAATGTTTTATGGGTTGAGGTGGATGGCCTCTAAAATCCCTGGATGGTTTTGGATTGCTGTGTTCTATGAGATCCCACATTCATATTTGGAATATGGCATAGGGGTGAATGGATGAAGAGAGTTTTGGCTCAACCATTCTATGATCGGGTGGAACGTGGGAGTCCCAACCTGGGTTTGGATTTTACATCATCAATATGAGGTTATTTCTCCTTGTAGATCTATGAGTATTATATTGGATTATATGGTTGTGATTTCATGAGTATTTTTGTTTCTATTATGCTGGTTATTTATAAGTTTTATGACAATAGTTATGTATGGCTATGATCATTTTTTTACGTGTAAATGGATGATCAATGTACCTGTGACCTAATGGATGAAATGGAAGTTGATGTGTTGAGGCATCAATGCTTCTTAGCGATTCTCAGCTAAGTATGAGATCCCTATGCTCATATGTTATTTACACATGTAGATTACATATCCATGATATGTTTGATAAAATGTTGTCATGGCTAGGAGGGGTCCAATCAATGTCTTATTCAAGTAATTGCATTAGCACTGTTGTTTTAATATTATCTTACTCTTATGAGGCTATCATGCAATCCTGAGCAGTGATCTGTGTTATGGGCCTGGAAATGTGGCGTAATTCCTGGGGACAGTGGAATAGAACTGACAAAAGTAGTTCATGGACACTGGTTTGCAGGCCTATGAGAGAGCCCAGAGGTCCCTAGACATTTGCATGCCTATAGCATGAGAGTGTCCAGAGGTCAAGTTGTGCAAAAATTTAGTGAGACCTAGGGGCTGGCTGTCTAAAGTTTGGATTGGTTCTTGAGGGTTATAATGATGATATTGAATGTTTGCATGGTGTGTTTCCATCAATTCCACTTTCTTAATGTGACTTAGGAGGTAAAATCATATCATAGTGGCCTCCCATCACATGTTTACCTCATCTGACCAGTTGCTTGGGTAGATGTGGGAGGAGGGTGTTATAAATTGTATGACCTCATCCACATTCTGAGGAGTTGGCCACTCCATGATATGTTTAATATTTTCCTGGTCCACTATTATCCCCTCCTTGGAAACAACATGTCCCAAGTAGTGAATCTAATACTAAAAGAAACTACACTTGTAGATATTGGCATACAACTGGTGCTCTCTCAACAATCTCAATGCTGCTTCTAGGTGCTCTTCATTCTATTCCTCATTCTTCAAAGATCTCAATATATTATCAATAAATACTATCAAAAAATTGTCCAAGTAAGGGTGAAACACATTGCATATCAAACATGAAGGTGGCTGGAGCATTGGTAAGACCAAAAGGAACCACCAAAAACTCATAATTTCCATACCTTATATGAAATAAAGTTTTATAGATGTATTCTTCTTTGATGTGCACATGATGATATCCTAAAATTACATCAATCTTTGAAAACATTGTTTTTCCCATCAACTGATCAACCAAGTCATTAATCTGCACAATGGATACCTATTCTTGGTAGTCACGTTATTCAACTGCCTGTAATCAATGCACAACCTGAGAGTACTATCCTCCTTCCTTAAAAACAATATTGGTGCACCCAAAGGAAGAAAAATTGACCTTATGTATCCCTTATCAAACATTTTATTAAGTTGCAACTTCAATTCTACCAACTCTGGAGTACTCATCCTATACAATGCCTTAGATGTTAGTGCTACTCTCGACATCAACTCAATAGAAAAGTACACCTCTCTATGAGTAGGAAACTTTGGAGTCTCTATAGGAAGAACATCCTAATTATTTTTCAAAATAGGATATATCTTTAGTACTTCATCATCCTTAACATCCTTCCTTTTTTATTGGAAATATGCACTACAAATAATACACATCCCTTCTAGAAACTACACTTTGCCTGCAAAAATATAATTTTTCTCACTGATATAGGCTTCTTCTTTCTCTACAAGGAACTCCTTTCCCCATCATCATCCATGAACTCAATAGCCTTATCATGGTAGTCCACTTTAGTTCCGTGAATGGAAAGCCAATCCATGCCCAAAAGCATATTGTATGATCCTAATATAAGCACATTTAGATGTGTTGATGTAGGCATACCATTCAAATCAAATGCACAATATCTCACCCAATGATGAACTCTTTTCTTGGTCCTTGTATCCAACTACACCAGCCAATATTCTGCATGAACTTATTTATTCAAGCAACACTTGTCCACTAGGTTAGGATAGACATAACTATAATTAGATCTAGGATTAACAAAAATGGAAATAACTTGATGATGAAGCTTACCTTCCATCTTGATATTGGATGCTTGATGATCAAGATGAATATTATCCACTGCTACATAAATATGAGGAATACTCTACAAAACATCTCCAACTTCTTGTGCCTCCTTGGCAATGTAAATCTAAGGTTTGCCACCCTAGTGTGATGGGAACTCACTCTTGCGATGCTCTCTACCACAATTAGAAAACCCCAAATGATTCCTGTCATTACCCGTATTCTACTCCTTAGGATAAAATCCATGTCCTTTTTCAACTGCATTGAACTTCTTATACAACCCTATGGTCTCCTTATTACCTTCATCTTGAGGTCTTTCTCGCTTATTAGCCTAATTTCCTTTAGTCTTCTTATTAATTTTCCAATCTCAATTAGGCTCAGACTTGCGCTTAGACTTCTCATAATAATGCTTCAATTTACTAATGACTTCCTCCAATGATTGGGGCTCATCATACTCAATTCAACCTTTAAATGCTAATGAAAATACACTTGCGAACCTTTGGACCTTTGTCTTCTCATCCTTGAGGTAGGGAACATACCTCAACAAATACAAAAACTTAGTTGTGTACTCTTCTTCAGTCATGGAACCCATCTTCAAATCATAGAATTCTTTGGCCTTTCTGCCATAATATCTCCTAGAAAAGTACTTCTTCTTTAGGAGTCTTTGAAACTCATGCCAACTAATCTCCTCTACCCTGATGCCTCTGAAATGGTTCACATATTGCCACCAGATATGTGCTTTTCCCTTGAGACTAAAGATCATTATCTTGGCTTTCATATTCTATGAATACTCATGCAATCCAAAGAACTTATTCATCCCAAGTATTCATGCTTCTACATATTTTGACTTCTTCACATCCCCATCAAAAGTATGAGGATTGGATTTCTTGAACTCCTTTGGAAAATATTTCTTCTCAATTCTCTTATAAGGATGTTGGTGGTAATGACGATAATGTCTTTGATTAGAAGCAGAACTAGAATAAAATCCATGAGTGCTAGCCCACCTATCATGTGTATCCAAATATATACCTCCTCTAACTATATCATCTCCTTCCAACTTGTATCCTGATTGAGACCTGCTACCATATGCCCCATTAGTCTTTCCCTCATGTCCATGACTGATCCTCAACTATGTTAGAAAATCAGAAAGGCATAAATATTTTCTTATATAGATAATTACTTTTGATTATTTTATCTTTATGTTCTTTTTATCTTTTAGTTCATCAGGAAATTAGCAAAACAATGACACAAGGACACAAATGTAGGTGGAAAGCCAGGGAAAAATCCCTATCTAGGAGAAACCCTAGTTAATAATTCTTCCTTCAATATTTTCTCGAGATAATCCAAGACTCTAGACCTAGACAAAGACTTCCTCCACACCGGGTCAACCCTCAATCCTTCTTGCAGATGATAACCTTTCAAAAGAAACTTCGACCTAGCAACATCAACAACATCTTTGATATAGTAGCAACTTCAACCCAACAATGGTAGCAACAACAACTTCGACTAGATTTGGAGGACTTCAATCTCGCTTGATAAACCTTAGAATTGAGTGAGATTTGTCCCAAAATTTTGATCTTGAGGTCTTATATCTCCTTCCATAAAATCACACTTCTTTCCAGATCCTTTTCTAAACCTTTACCAACTTCACATTTTTCCATCCTCCAGCTTTAGAGATCGAACTATGTGAGAGAGAATGATATCTCCAAAAGAATTTGAAATGTAGTGTATTTATAGCCTTCCAGGGAGGTTGAATTACTTGTCTTGAGGTCGACTTGGTGTGGAGGAGACTAAATTCAATTTTGATTCAAAAATAATTCTTTTTACATGATTTGAAATCCTAACAAGGTCCTATTTTAATGTACAATTACTCTAATAACTCAAAATAAATCCTAGAGTCCTTAATGGGGACTTTGACCTAAAAGGATGACCCAAGCATGAAACCCATGCTTTAATAAGTCATAATAATAATAATAATAATTATTTCTTCATCCTTTTGATAAGTACATATCAAATACATTTATGAAGACCAAACCTAGTTACAAATTTCAACAATATCTCTTAACTAGGGAGGCATTCATCAGTACAAGTACAAGGAAGATCCCAAAACACATAAAACATGAAGAATTTTAGGCACTAAAATTCCATGGGCTAGATACTTGACTAGGGAAATCTATCCAAGGTCCTCCAACAATTTAGGCATCACAATGCCATGGACTAGATTCCTGACTAGGAAAATCTATCTAGGTGGGACTAAATGGACTAAAACTTTCAACGTCTCTAGGTACCATCAACCTTACTTACTAACCATCAACCTAAGGATATAGGTGCGTATCCAAGGTCAGAGCTCTACGACCAACACCACCCCCTACTTCGGAAACTAGGCATCAACAAAAATTTCCAGCCAGATGTCCTCCCAGGGAATGTCTCACACATAAAGCCTCAAGTTCTTGATTATTCCAATTGGTAACAAATCCTCCTCGATCGAGTAGATATGAAACAAATCTCTCCTGATCAAATTAATCGACAACCCTAAGCAAGTAAAACATGATATGAAACCTTCGAGAGATTTACCTATACAAACAAAACCCCAATCAGTAATAGGCTTCCAAATGTACATAAATAGATACAAACCTTCGGGGTCTTCCAGAAAACTTGATATTGCTTCTCAACTTTTTTACAGTAGGGCTTAGAGATTTCCAAATGAGTCTTGATAGAATATTCCTCAACCATACAACTTCCTTTCCTACGTTTCATACAACAACATATTCTGCAAATATATTTGACTCTTCTTATCTCATAATCCCTTCAAAATACATTCTCCAATTTATTCTTTCACTCATGGACTTCACTAAAACTTACTGTTGTTAGTCCTGGTGTAGTGCATGAAACATAAAGTAGAGAACCATATCCATCACTCCCTCTTTAATTAGGGAGGATCTAATCATTCCTATACAAGGAATACACCCAAGCTCCCTCTTAACCTAGGGAGATCAACTTTCATCTAAGCTCCCTCTCAACTTACGACATCGGAGAATATTTCATGGCTTCAATCCTTCTTATCAAAGTAATCATGACCATCATAATTTATATCATGCTTATCACATCATATTTACTTTACATATATCTTCACCATCTTTGAAGAGTATGTACCTACACAACTTAGATATCAAGTACAAAAAAATCTATAGAAGCATGAAATTAACCATATCAAAATCACAGAAGCATTCAACTTTAGACATCAAAATACTCAAGCTTAGTTATACACAAGAGACACATACTCTTCAACTTCTTGCTAGGATTTTTGTTATAAATCCTAGACTACTTCATCATGACTTTTCATATTTCACAACAATTACATCTAGGGTTTCAATTTTACTTCCGAAGGTATGACATACACTATATTGCAAACAATTCAAACAAATATAGATATACAATTTATCTTACAACATTCAGAATTCATATGTTATACTTCCTACCAGGATTTCATACAAACCCTAGATTTCATACATGAGATTTCAACAATAAAACACATTCACAACTCAATTAACAACATGACTAGATTCAACTAGTATTTATTATAAACCCTAGATTTTAATTATTCTTAACAAACATCAATCATAACTAGAATTCAAATTTCAACAGTCTTACAAAAATCTCACATTATCACATTGTCATCATATATCATATATTTTGACCTCTAATAAGGCTTGATTACAAAACCCTAGAATTTACAAATACTATCATCTTAGAGAATAAAAAATTGACTAGGGCTTAGTTCCAAACCCTAGGACTCATGACCATCAACATTTAGGGTCAACTCATACATCTAGGATTACATCATAATGCATAGGAATATCATAACATGTGCAAGTCAAACCCAACTACACAAATATAAATAAGAGTTAGACATATGACAAACTTGATCAGACTAGGGTTTGATCGGACAAACACACACATGCCAAGGATTTCATTTCTAGGACATAATATAGGTCTTTCTTATACACCCTACCAAAGCCTAAGGATATAGGGTTTCGAAACATAACAAATCCTAAATTGTCAATACTTCAAAGGTTCAAGATTTTAGACATTACCACTCAACCCTGACAAGTTAGGGTTCCCCTAGCCATGTTAGAAACCCAAAACATGACATCATCAAAGCATCAAGCATATTCTCTAGACTTCAACAATAACCCTAAGTAGTCTAGGGTTTCACAAATTTTCATTAACATAACCATAAGTTATGGTTTTCATAAAGAACCTTTATAGGTTTCCACAACAATAATTAAAGATATGAGGAGGGTAGATTTATCTAATAATGAATCACCCAATCAAGAATATTTACGATTCAAGAAACCTAGACAAAATATGTTATTAATAGTTTATCAAGAATGAATATGAAGAGAGAAAAAGCTTGTAGTTCAAAATATACCTTTTGTTTCTTAACAAACCTTGTAATTCCAATGCTTTGTCTTGTGAGGCCTTTTTCCGTGAGTCTTCAATACGTTTTTCCTAAACAAGGAAAATATGAGTAGAAATGTGATTAATATTTAATGCAAGCAGGACTAGATAAGTAAGGAAAGCTAAACATGAAAGTGGTAATGAGATACTTATCTTTGGAGGTTGGTTAGGGCCCCCTCAAAGCTTGAGGGATACATATAACCTTAAGTATAAAATTAAAATATGTTTTTCCAAAATATGTTAAACCTACAAATACTAAAAATCAAAGATAAAATAACTAAAGCTTAGATCAAAGGACTTAGTAGTGTAAGTCCCTTATATCTAGTTCTTTGGGCTTAGTCTTCTAGTTTGGAGACCCTTCTTCAGTAACATTGGCTTGGTCTTTGCTTATTTTCTTGTTCTTCGGATTGTTAGGACAATCACTTTTATAGTGACCCATCTTATGGAATTGGTAGCATTCTATCTTGGACATATCAACCTTCCTTCTTGGCCATCTTGAGTTATTGGAGTGGTCTTTCTTGTGAGAAGCAACATATGCATATGAAACCTTCTCTTCCTCATTGTTGGATACTAAATAAATTCTCATTTCTTCTTGGGTGCAAGTATTCCACAATTGTTCAATGGTAGGAGCTTCTTTCAACTATTGAAACCTGAAGCAAAAGAACTCCAAGTAGGTGGTAATTATAATAGTGCAGTGATTACTAGCTCCTTCTTTGGTACACTTTCATCTATGGCTTTAAGTTCATCTCTAATCCTCAATATCCTTACAAAGAAGGCAACCAAAGTATCATCCTTTGTCATCTTAGTAGCCCTTAACTCATTCTTCAAGCTTGCTACTTGGCAAATATTTTTTATAGTGAATCATTTTGATAACGCTTCATACATTTCTTGAGCATGGTCTATATTGGAAATTTATGGGACAATATTATCCTTTATGTTTTCTACCATCTGTTTCATAGCCAATATCTCCAATTCTCTATACTTCACCTTGTCTGCATCACTGGATTCTTCGATAGGTTTATTCACCTTTCCATTGAGCACATCCAAGACCTTGTTCTTTTCAAGAATGAGGTCAATCCTCTTCTTCCAAGACTTGAAGTTTGATGTTCCTTCTAATTGTTTCTCACTCTTATTGTGCTATAAATTTTCCTTCAAGATAGTGAGCTTCTTCTCTTATAAGATAACCTTATATGATCCCTAGATCAATATTTTAGATTACTTCTAGTAGATACTCAAGGCTGAATTTCCCTTCCTTCACCTTAGCTCTGATACCATGTTAGAAAATCAGAAAGGAAGAATTATTTTCTTACATAGATAATTACTTGTGATTCTTTTATATTTATGTTCTTATTTTTATCTTTTAGTTCATCAATAAATTACCAAAACAATGACACAAGGACACAGATGTTGGCGGAAAGCCAGTAAAAACCCTTATCTACAGGAAAACCCAATCAACAATTCTTCCTTCAATAGTTTCTCAAGATAATCCAAGACTCGAGACCTAGACAAAGACTTCCTCCACACCAAGTCGCCCTCAATTATTCTTGCAGAAGATAACCTTTCAAAAGAAACTTTGACCTAGCAGCATCAATAGCATCTTCGACCCAATAGAAGCTTTAGCCAAACAATAATAACAACAACAACCTCGACAAGACTTGGAGGACTTCGATTTCCCTTGATACACCTCAGAACTAAGTGAGAGTTGTCCCAAAATTTCGATCTTGAAGTCTTCTATATCCTTCCAGAAACTCACACTTCTTTCCAGCTCCTTTTCTATCCATTTACAAATTTCACATTTTTCTAGCTTCTAGCTTTAAATATTGAACTATGTGAGAGAAAACGATATCTCCAAATGAATTTGAAATGAATTTTATTTATAGTCTTCTAAGGAGGTCGAATTAATTGTCTTGAGGCCCACTTGGTGTGGAGGAGACTAAATTAATTTTTGACTCAAAAATAATTCCTTTTACATGACTCAAAAACCCAAGAAGGGTCTCTTTTAAGGTAAAATGACTCTAATGACTCAGAATAAATCCTAAAAGTCCTTAATTGGGACTTTGACCTAAAACATGATGACCCAAGCATGAAACCCATTCTTTAGTAATTCGTAATAATAATAATAATAATAATAATAATAATAATAGATATCATTTTGGGATTCAACTGCGTTAAGTAAGTCATTCACGTATGACCATTTCCATGAGGGGAAGTCGTAACTGACTAATTTCTCATGATTTTTGAATAGTTCACGTAGCACTCATTGCATCGGGTGATGTTCACAGGGGTGAAGAAGTGGGATTGAAACTAGTGAAATGTGGAGAACGAATCACATAGCATCAATCATCTCTTCCGGGTCTTGCACCCGGTAACCAGGACTTCCCAGGAGGTCACCCATCCCAGAACTCCTCTGGCTCAAGCGCGCTT
>APFE031017743.1:94392-132182 GCA_000404065.3 Pinus taeda
AAGCGCGCTTGAGCCAGAGGAGTTCTGGGATGGGTGACCTCCTGGGAAGTCCTGGTTACCGGGTGCAAGACCCGGAAGAGATGATTGATGCTATGTGATTCGTTCTCCACATTTCACTAGTTTCAATCCCACTTCTTCACCCCTGTGAGCATCACCCGATGCAATGAGTGCTAAGTGAACTATTCAAAAATCATGAGAAATTAGTTAGTTACGACTTCCCCTCATGGAAATGGTCATACGTGAATGACTTACTTAACACAGTTGAATCCCAAAATGATATCTAATATAATGCACTGCGTAAAACCCCCATACTTAAATAATAATAATAATAATAATATCTTCTTCATTCTTTTCATAAGTACATCTCAAATACATTATGAAGAAAGAACCTAGTTACAAATTTCAACAAACTACACTTGCTTCTACAAATCTAAAAGGGTCTAAAGGATGATGTAATACCCCATCCTCTGAGGTCAACCCAAACAACTTTCCAGTCGAGGTAAACATGTGGTGAGAGAGGCTATTATAAGGGATTTTACTTCCTTGGTGACCTTAAGTAAATGGAACCGATGAAACATATCAAACAAACTCATCCAAATCAACAAAAACACCCTTAGGAGACATGTTAGCCGCTCAAACATCCTATCCTTGAGTCCCATTGATGATTTAAGTCTTTTAACTCTTGGTCGCTCTCATTCTATAGGCATGAAAACATCCAATAACCCAAAGCCACTCTCATAGGCCTATGTGCAAGTGACTGTGGAATTTTCTCAACAGACCTATCCTAGCGACCCCGAGATTTGAGCCACTTTTCTAGCCTTGAATTCCGGCCTCTGCCCAGAAGTTGCTACAACCTCCAGAATGAATCAAAGACATCATAACATAACAATGCTGATAAATAAAAAATCAACCTCAGGACTAGGCCTAAGCATCCCCAACCAAGCATCCCCAACCGAGACTGACATTTTGTTATACACTTGGCATCAATGCAATGTATAGGTCTAGGATACAAAACATCATAAATGACTGAAATAACTTATGAAACATAATAAGAAGGATCGCCTCCTTCTCCATTGAACTATTATATCATGAATTAGGTATTTCATCCATCCATTTAACAATTACAAGTAAATACATGAAATAACCATGACATGAACCAATCATTTAACCCTGCTTATAACCAACATAAAAACATATAAATATCAGAGATATGATAACCATTAAATCCACATATAAACTAGTGAAAATGAAGAGAACTTATCTTTTATTAATCATAGGAAAATCCAACCAGGTTCGACAGCATAGACATGGCTGAATCAAATCTCTCTTCCAACCAATCACCCCCATGCCATATTCCAAGCATGAATGTGGGATCTCATAGAACAACCAACCCAAGAATAGCCAAGGGAATCCACATATTAAACCATCTCTACCCTCACCAAATCATGGTCACACTAAAACCGGTGCTCCAATCATAACCAAACCAAACTTGGAATGTCATCTGAAATCCGTCATTATCCTCGAGGAATTTTCTGTCTCCTTGTCTCTCAGGCTTTAACACAATCCAAACCCAGTTCACTAGGCCCTAAACCAAGACCAGTCTCTAAGGCTTTACCGCAATTGAAACCCTGATCACTAGGCCCTAAACCGAGACTTCTCCCTCAGGCTTTACAGCGTATCCCACCAAAACTAATCAAGGGATTCCTATGCCTTTGGGAATGAAACTGGAGACCACCTCTGCCCCAGATTCTGAAATCCATTTGGCAAACCAAAGCTCAAAACTGAGATAAACATCCCAACATACCATAGCATCAAAAAAAGGCAAGGCTAGGCTGAAAACTACTATCATAACATGATAAAACCATGCCACTGATAGCAAGAGAACCATACACCAACATCTAAAGTCATGCATGTCCAAACTAGCTAGGAAATCACACATGCAAAATGTTACCTCCAAGTATTCTTGTTGAAGCTACTTGATCATGCTCTTCTTCCTTAATCCTTGCTTTCTTTCCTTTCTCTTTACTTTCCTTTCCTTCTTTGATCCAAAGCTAGAGTACTCCAAGAAAACTCTAAGTGACCAAGAGTGAGAGAGCGAGAGAGAATAATGAGAGAGCTCCAAACTTGAACTGAGAAAAGGTTAACAAAAAAGCTTTCTCAGTGATCCTCATAAGTGTTTTTATTAATGAGGCCTCTATTTTATTTATTTTCCATTATTTTCCTTCAATTTCCTCCTCACATGCAACTTGTGACCTTTCACCTTACTTTTCTCCTAATTTCCTTTATTTTCATAAATAAATGTGCCAAAAATGCCTTTTTTCCTTTTAATTCCTTTGCCTTATTTGCCAATTTTCCTTAGCGAAAACACACATCCAGTGATGTCCACTAGGATATCTTTTCCCAACATCCAACTTGGAATAAGTGTTCCTTAACTGTGGTCTTATTTTTCCTTTATTAACTTTTATTACATGAAATTTCACTAGGGTTGTTACAAAACCCTCCCCCTTGGGGAACACCATCCTCGGTGTTAAACCACACCATGACATCAGAAAAACTACTGAAAATAAAACATGCTACCCACGGATCTTTATAACTTAGCTCATTGCTGTGTTTACAATGAAAGACCTGCTCAAAAGAAAAACATCATGACAACATGACAATATGACAAAGTAATAACATGAAACCCATACCACTTATTGGAGCTTTATAACTTAGCTCATGGTAGTATTTACACCCATATACATATACATACATATACCAAAACATCATAAAAACATATGCCAAACATATACCAACATCAAACCAAAAATGCTTTGCCTCAACCGGAAAAAAATGAAAGATACATGGCTCACATCTAATCCTCCATCTCCCATGTAGCTTCTTCATGCCCAATGTGCTTCCATTGCACTTTAACTTGCTCTATGGATTTCTTCCTAAGCATGAGATGTTTCTGCAATAATATGCATCGAGGTTCCAACTGGAACTCTCCTTCTTGCTCCACCTGTAATACAGACCAATCAATAACATGATAAACATCCTTTATATACTTCTAAGCACTGAAATATGGAAAACATCATGGAAGTTCATTGTTGGATGTAGTGCAAGTCGATATGCCACTGGTCCAATTGTCTCCAGGATCTCAAAAGGCTCACAATACTGTTGTGCCAACTTGGCACATGAACCAATCCTCAAAGAGCTTTTCTTGGGCTTGATGCGCAAATACACATGCTCCCCAACTTGAAACTCCTTGAATATCTTGTGTTTATCTGCATAACTCTTCTGTCTTTTTTTCCTTTAGATTCTTCTTTATAACCTACATTTCTAGCTCCATATCTTCCAACATGTCCAGTCCAATAAGTACCCTATTCGCTGGATCACTCTAGGTGATGGGAGTGTTACATCTCCACCCATACAATGCCTCGAAAGGACTCATCCTCAATAACTCCTGATAAACATTGTTTTATGTGAACTCAACCAATGAAAGATACTCCTCCCATTTGTTCTATTGGTGCATCATGTACATCCTTAACATATCCTCCAAGATCCTGTTGACCCTCTCTATCTGTCCATCTTTCTGCGGATGATAAGATGTACTAAATGCCAAATCTGTACCCAAGCATGCAAATAGCTCCTTCAAGAACTTGGAAGTGAATTTTGCATTTGTGTTTGACACAATCTTCTTTGGAACACCATGTATTCTCATTATCTCTTTGATGAACACCTATGCTACCTGATTGGATGAATATATAGTCTTTACTAGAATGAAGTGAGATACCTTGCTCAACCTGTCAACCATGACCATAATAGAATCATGCTGCCTCACTGTCCTCAGAAGATCTATGGTGAAATCCATGGAAATGACCTGCCATTTCCATTCTGGAATCACCATAGGCTGTAGTAAACCACCTGGATGCTTACATTCCACCTTGACCTACTGGCAATCTAAACATCTAGTCACAAATTTTGCCACTTCCTTCTTTATATTCGGCTAGTAATACAACTTCTTTACCATTGTCAACGTCTTCTGGTATCCTGGATGACCCAAGTATCGCTTGGCATGAAATTCCCTCAAGATAAGCTTCTTGAGCTCACTACAATTCGGTACATAGATCCTATATCTAAATCTCACTAAACCATTTGCTGCGAGACGATAGTCTGGATCCCGATCACCTGTACATGTAACTGTACCTATACTTGTACCTATGCTCTATTGTAGCTTGTGCATGATCCCAATGTATTTTTCATCCTGCTATCCTACTTGCAATACCTTATCTTGCAACTTTGTCCCATAAGAGCTCACAGTTGTTATATGATTTACGTGTACCTTCCTGCTAAGGGCATCTGCAACCCCGTTCTCCTTCCCTTTCATGTATTTGATCAAGAAGTCGAACTCACTAAGGGTAGCCAAACATCTGGCTTTCTGGTATTCATATTCAGTTTATCAAACAAATACCTCAACGCACTATGATCACTCATTAATATAAACCTCCTTCCAAGAAGATAATGCCTTCACATCTTCAATGCATATATAATCGTTGCTAGATCAACATTGTACGTTGGATAGTTCTGCTTGTGCTCATTCAGTTTCCGTGACTCGTAGCACACTACCAGTCGTTTTTGCATGAGAAATTCACCAAATCCTCTCTTTCAAGCATCTGTACACACTACAAACTCCTTGTCCAAATCTGCAATCTTTAGCACTAGTGCATGTGTCAACAACTTCTTAAGCTTCTCAAAACTAGCCTCATATTCTTCTGTCGTTTTGAACTTCTTACCTTTCCATTGCAATCATGTGATAGGATATGCAATGTGTGAGGAGTTCTTACTAAATCTCCTATAGGAACTTGCTAATCCCATAAATGACCTCACCTCATCCACATTCTTAGGAGTTGCCCACTCCATGATGGGCCTTATCTTTTCTGGATCTATTGCTATTCCATACTTGGAGACAACATGCCCCAAGTAATGTACCTTCATTTGAAAGAAGTTTCACTTGCTAAGTTTAGCATACAACTGATGCTCTCTTAGAAATCTCAACATTGCTGCTAAATGCTTGGCATGTTCTTCCTCATTCTTAGAATATACCAGTATGTCATCAATGTTTACAATAACAAACTTGTCCAAATAAGGATACAACATACTATTCATTAAACTCATAAATGTAGCTAGAGCATTGGTCAAATGAATGGAACAATAACAAACTCATAACACCTATACTCGGTCCTAATTGCAGTCTTGAAGATATCCTCTTCCTCGATGCCTACCTGATGGTATCCTGATCTCAAGTCAATCTTAGAGAACATTGTTGCTCTCTTCAACTGATCAAAAAATTATCAGTCCTCGGTAATGGGTACCTATCCTCAATCATTACCTTGTTCAGTTGTCTGTAGTCAATGCACAATCTAAGAGTACCATCTTTCTTTTTCACGAACAACATTGGTGCACCCCAAGGTGATACACTCAACCTAATATACCCCTTGTCCAACATTTCCTTCAACTACAACTTTAAATCAACCAACTCAATATGCCAATCCTGTAAGGTGCTTTTGATGTTGGGATTACCCTTGGAACGAACTCAATAGTATAGTCTACCTCCCTTTGAGGTGGAAACTTTGTAATGTCCTCAGGAAATAGATCCTGAAACTACTGCAAAACTAGGTACTTGCTCAACACATTTTCGTCCTCAACCTCCTTACCCTTGTCACTAGAAATGTGTATTGCAAACATCACACAACCCTTTTTGCAGCTACACTTAGCCTACATAGTGGTAACCATCATCACTGATGTAGGCTTCTTCTTCCCTTGCAAAGTCCTCTTTTCCTCACTATCATCCACACACTCAATAACCTTGTCGAAGAAATCCACTTTGGTTCTATGAAGGTATAGCCAATCCATACCCAAAAGCATACTATACAGTCCCAATAGAAATACATTCAAGTGTGTTGTTGTAGGTCTACCATTGAGCTCAAATGCACAAGCTCTTATCTAATGGCAAACTCTCTTCTTCGTACTTGTATCCAACTGTACCAACTAAGGTTCTGCATGCACTTCTTTTCTCAAACCACACTTATCCACCAAGTCAAGATTAATATAACTATAGTTAGATCCAGGATCAATCAAAATTGAAACAACTTCATCACAAAGCTTACTGTCCATCTCAATGATCAATGCCTGATGATTCGACTGCCTATTTTCCACAACTGCATAGATTCGAGGAATGCTATGACCAACATCACCAATTGTATGCACCTATTGAGAGCTATAGATCTGGGGTCTACCACCACTCTAATACTGTGGAGAATCCCTGTTATGGTGATCATTACCACATATCCAACACTGAAATGGTTCCCTACCACCGCTTCTAGCTTGCTGCTCTCCACGTCCCTTCTCAGTTGTATGGAATCTCTTGTAAGGAACTTAATTTTCTTTCGCACTTTCATCTTGACATCTTCCTCTTTTTGGTGGCCATTTTCCTTTAGCTTTCACATTTCATTTCAAGTCATTATTAGGCTCAACTTTATGCTTTGACTGCTCATAACAATGCTTCAACTTTCAGATGGCCTCCTCCAACGATCTAGGCTCATCGAAATCAATCTGGTCTCTATATGCAACTATTAGTCCACTAATGAACATCTAAACCTTGGCCTTCTCATCCTTCAGGTAAGGCACATATTTAAATAGGTCTAAAAACCTGCTAGTATACTCATCTTCTATCATAGAACCCATTTGTAACTCATAAAACTCCTTACCTGTGTCATCATAGTACCTCTCAGACAAGTATTTCTTCTTGATGAGGCTTTCAAATGCATGCCAAGTTAAATCCTCCTCATTTATACCTTTGAAATTATGCACGGGTCGCCGCGCTGCACCCTAGCCGCGCCTTCTGAGCTCTCCTGCAAGCGATCTCCCTCATGGCGTCTGGAGGCGGCCCTGCGGCCCCTCCCCCACTTCCCCCGGAGGTCGAAGCCTTCAAGGCTCTGGTATCGGCTTCAGGAAAATGCCAGGTCTCATGCCCGCATCAAAAATTCATCAAAAAGCTGGACAATATTCCCAAGGTGGCCTTACCAGAGGAGGAAATATGTAGATCTGCTCTGAATCTTGCAGAAAAAGGTCTGATCGGCTAGTTCATCGGTTTGTGGCCATCCCCGAGAGCTGTCGAAGAATGGGTCAAAAGGAACTGGCTACCTTTGGTAAATGAAGGAATCAAGATCTATTTTGTAGGCAAAGGGTTCTTTGTTTTCCTGTTTGACAATACAGAGGATAGAGGCTTGATCTTCAGAAATGGGCCATATTTCATGGGGCCTCAAGGACTCTACTTGAACAAATGGTCTACAGATTTCGACCCAGCGCAAGATGTGCCCAAGGCGGTTCCTGTCTGGGTGTGCCTCCCGCATCTTCCCCTTCATTGCTGGAACCAAGTCTCCCTTCAATCCATTGGAAACGCTCTTGGAAAATACATAGACCAAGCCCCAAGGAAGGACCAATATTCCTGTGCTCGGATCTGCGTGGAGGTCGATTTGGAAATAGGATTACCCGAAGCGATTCAGCTATCGGTGGCAAACTAGACACACATACAAGAGCTTGATTACGAACAGTTGCCCTTCAAGTGTCGTTTCTGTCACGAGTATGGGCATTTTGCTAGATATTGCAAAAAAAGAAGCGAGGAGACATCAGAGAAGGAAAAAGAAGAACAATGGAAACAGGCAAAGAAGACAACATCTAACAGACAAAGCAAAAAAAACAAGGCTAAAGGGACAGAGAACAAAGTAGATAATGGAAGTACAAGTAACCAAAATGCCGGAAGCAGTGAAACAAAAGGTAATGAGGGAGATAAAAACCCCTTTGAAATCCTCATGCCTTCTTCAGATCCGCCGGAAGCAGGGGAAGAAGAACCACCACAGCAGGAGAATATGGAAACCCTAGATCCAGGTAATAACCCAATCTCCATCCCAAGCAATATTTCTTCTCCATCATACGCAGAGATAATAAAAAGAAAGAAAAAAACAATAGAGAATATGGGATCATCAGATGATGAAACACAAGAAAAGTCATCAAAAAAGGTTGGACGAAGAACAAATAAGGAAACCAGAGAAGAGGAGTCAGAAAAACAAAAATCTCTCGGCAGTCAAGCTACTATAGAAATGACAGTAGGGAGGATTGTCAGGCCAAGGGCCTCCAAAGGAGGAGGGCCTACCCCTTCAAGTGGTAAATGATGCAGTTGATCTCTTGGAACTGTAGGGGTCTGGGTAATCCCAATAAGGCAGAGGCTATCAAAGACTTACTGAAGATGGAGACCGCGGACATCCTTATGCTCCAAGAGACCAAAGTAGAAGGGGAAACCCTTCTAAACACCAGTGCTAAGAAATGGAAATTTGACTCAGGAAAGGCTGTTAGTGCAAGGGGCACAGCTGGAGGATTAGGTACTTTTTGGACAAAAAACTTCTCCCTAGAACGATTTCTAGTGACTCAACATTGTATTTTCACAGAGCTGCGTCACACCATAAGTAATCTCACCCTCGCTCTGTTTAACTTGTATGTCCCAGTTCATTATGAAGAGAAGAGAGAATGCTGGAGGTCACTTTCAGATTATATAGCGCAAAACAGTCCAACAAATTTAGTCATAGGTGGTGATCTGAACATAACTCTAGATCCCAAAGAAAAGAAAGGAGGGATCCAGTCCAGAGATCCTTTCATCAATACAGTGGGCAATTTGATTCTGCGTTGGGACTTGGTAGACTTCAAACCAGTGAAAGGCAAATACACCTAGACAAACAATAGAACTGGAGAAAATCATATCTCAGCTAGATTGGATAGGTTTCTTATCAGCAGTTCTTTAATGATGGACAACAGAATAGTTTTCACCAAGATTCTTCCAAAACTCACATCGGATCATAAGCCTATCCTCTTATGCCTAAAAGCGGAAGAGGATTTAGGCCCCCTTCCATTCTGTTTCAACCCTCTCTAGGCAGGCAAAGATGGGTTTTTAGAAATAGTTCAAGCAACATGGATGACAGAAGTTATCGGTTCCCCAAGCTTTGTGTGGGAACAAAAATTGAAAAATACAAAAAAAGCACTCAAAGATTGGATAAAGAAATCCACGCAATCTCCCAATAGGCAGAGGAAGGAGGCAGTAATTCAATTGGAAGGAATACAACGAGAAATGGAGGAGAAAGACCCCTCTCCCACAGATTTAGCCAACGAAAAATATGCTCAAAGGAATGTATACTGTTCTTTCAGGAATGAAGAGGAATATTGGCGTTTAAAGTCTCGAAGCCTGTGGCTCAAATCAGGGGACAGAAATACCTCATACTTTCATAGACAGTGCAGGGCCCGTCTCTCGCGCAATCACATATCAGAAATAACCAGCTCTAGTGGTTAGGTTTATAAAGGACTCTCTCAAATACAAGAGGCAGCTGTAAACCACTTTCAGAACCTTCTTAGTGCAGAAAGAAATGGGGATGAGGAGGACGAAGCAGAGTTTCTCACAACCATCCCAAATCTAGTCAGTGAGGAAGATAATGATTCTCTGATGAGCCCAGTAACGGAAGAAGAGATAACTAGTATTTACAGAATTTGTTGGGAGATTATCAAAATTGACCTCTTCAGAATGTTAAGAGGAGTCTTGAGGAAGGCAAAAGTGGGTGGTGGAGTAAAATCCACATTCCTCGCTTTAATCCCCAAGGAAACAAACCCAAAATCCTTTGACAGATACAAGCCGATCTCCCTTTGTAATTCATCATACAAGATCGTGGCCAAGCTGCTGGCAAACAGAATCAAGCCTCTTCTTCAAAAACTTATCTCCCCAGTGCAAGGAGGATTTGTGAAAGGTAGACAAATCCTAGATAATGTCATCCAAATTCAAGAGGCTCTCCATACCAACCACGCACGGAAAGAACAAGGTATGATTATCAAATTAGATATGAGTAATGCTTTTGACCGTGTTAATCGTTCTTTCTTGCTCAGGGTACTTGCAGCCTTTGGGTTCAGATAGGAATTCATAAATCTTATCAAAGCCCGCATCGAAAACATTTGGATCGCTCCAATGGTGAATGGGAGACCAATAGAGTTCTTCTCCGCTACCAGGGGACTGAGGCAAGGCTGCCCTCTGTCTCCCTTTCTCTATATTCTGATGGCGGATTCATTAAGCAGAAAGTTGACACAGGAGCAACAAAGTGGTACCATTCCTGGGATAAGAATCATGCAAGGCGTATCCCCAGTGAATCACGCGCTCTTTGCTGATGATTCACTCCTGCTCGGGGGCGCTTCCATGAGAATTGCTAAATCATTCAAATCAATTCTCCAAAAGTATTGCAGTGTTACTGGAGCACTTATCAGTGAAAGGAAAAGCGCAGTTTATGGATGGAATACCGATCATCAAACAATTGAAAGGATAGTCAGCGAACTGGGGTTCAAAGGCTACGCAGAGTGGGATAAAATAAAGTATCTTGGTCTTCTGTTGACGATGGGATCCAATCGTAATAATCTATGGGAGGAGGTAATTTCCAAGTTCAATAAGAAGATAGCAGCGTGGGGCGGAGTCTGGCTTACCTCAGGAGGAAAGCTCACTCTCATCCGGTCTGTACTTTCCGCTCTACCTACTTTCCAAGCCACTTTGCTGCTGGCTCCAAGGCAAATCACAGATCAGATTTCTTGTTTAATGCGGAACTTTCTGTGGAATGGTGGGAAGGGGAACAGTAACCGTTTTCACTTAGTTAATTGGGAAATGGTGAAGCGCCCAATTGCTGAGGGTGGACTGCAAATTAGAGACCCCCATCAAGCAAATCTTGCGCTGGGTTGTAAACTTCTGTGGCAGCTTATTTCTGAGCCCACGCATCCTATCAGCGAGATCTTAAACCTCAAATATCTCAGAAATCGGTCGATCATATCCTTCAACCCAGCATCCTCTCCTAAAGGAACATAGGCTTGGAGGCTCTGTTGTAAAGGGATAGATTTTTTCAGAACACATTTGTATAAAATCCCAGGTAATGGCAAAAAGACTTTGCTGTGGAGAGACCAAATCATGGGCCATCCTCCACTCTCAGAAATAATTGAAATCGCAGATTTAAGAGTTTGGTTAAGATCAAGAGGAATCAGGAAAATTGAGGACATTGCAGAGTGGGATGACGAAGGCAATCAGAAGAGCTGGAATTTGCCCATCATTCCAGCACACTTAAAAAATCAGTTAAACTTTTTTATAGATGAAATCACAGACTTTACTCCAGTGCATAAGGACGAGGAAGATTCATGGGGTTGGGGACAAACAGGGCTATACTCTGCCAAATAAGGGTACTTACAGATGCAAAGTAAAAAAGACTCTCTGCACCCGGAAGGAGTGTGGAAGCAGATCTGGGAAAGCTTCAGCATTCCGAAGATCAATTTCTTCTTCTGGACCTTGTTTCACAACAAAATCCTAACTGGCGACAACCTATGTAGAAGGAACATAGCCGGTCCACATCGATGCGTTTTCTGTAAAAAAGCCTTGGAGACCTCAGTTCACATTTTTCTTGAATGTGAGTATGCTCAGAAGACCTGGATTAGCTTCTTGGCTGGACTAAATGTAAGACCCCCTATGAACTGTTCAATAACAGACATGTTCCTGTCTTGGAAAGCTAGATACCCCCACAGCATCGTTGCCAGATCCCTCTGGTACAAGGTGTGGATAGCAGCTCCAAAATACGTGTGCTGGAAGCTGTGGCTCTCCCGGAACGAAATAGTCTTTAATCAAATCGAAATGTCAGCAGGAAATGTTGCTGAAAAGGCCAAGAAACTTCTAATAGAAACTTTGAGACAGTCCAATGTTAGAGATAACTCCCTAAGAGATGAAGAAAGAGCATGGTTGGGAGATTACATTCCTACAATGAGTCCTTCTTCAATCACACGCCCAAACCACAAGGAAAACTGGTAGATTCGAGACAATTTGGAAAGCTTCCAGAAGTGGTGGAAATCTCAAGGAAAATGCACTATCTTCTTTGACAGAGCCTCGAAAGGCAATCCAGGAAGGTCAGGAGCTGGGGGGGTCATTTATCTCCCGAATGGAAGAAAAGAGGATTTCAGTTGGGGACTCGGAATTAAAACCAACAATCAGGCAGAAGTCCTTCGTCTTTTAAAAGCTGGCCAACTAGCCAGAAAAGGAAACCCAAAGGAAATCATAGTGTTTGGAGACTCAGAATTGCTGATCAAAGCTTTAATAAAAAATAAAGGGCTTAAGGATCCAGTTCTGAACAAACAGATATTAAGAGTGAATAGACTCTTGAAGGAATTCCCTTCAGTCCAAATTTTTCATATACTCAGAGAATTGAATTCAGAAGCAGATAGTCTGGCAAATATTGGATGCAATCTAGAAAAGAACATGATAAGTATAAACTCAGGAGAACCGAATATGGCAGCCATTCCTTAAAAGGGCATGTCGATCTTGTTAAAACAGAAATTGTTCGGTTAGGAACAGAAAATGTAATTCTTGATATGGCTTTGGCCACCCATAAATAAAATATCCGTTTCGGTTAAAAAAAATAAAATTATGCACGTATTCCCATCAAATATCCACTTTACCTTTGAGACTGAAAGTGGCTCTCTTTGCTTTCATGTTTTTTGAATAATCACATGCAATTGGAAGAATTTCTTCATACCAAGAAAACATGCTTCTACATCCTGTGATTTATTAATCTCTCCATCAAAGGTAGGTGTATTCACTTTCTTAAACTCATCTGGAAAGTATCCCCTATCACTCCTCCTGTAAGGATGATAACAGTGACAATCATGATGCCTATCAGAACTAGAACTGGAATAGTACCTATGTCGATCACCTCTCCTATCTGAAGTGTCCAAAATCTTGCCATCTCTAATCATGTCATATCTATCTGACATATGTATACTAGGAGACCTACTACCATATGCCCCATTAGTTCTTTCCTCATGTCCATGTCTGATCCGAAGTGGTCCCTGTCCCTACAAATTTGACAAACTATGAAGTAGTATCGCATTCAACTCTATTTGTTTCTCTTGTGCCCCCATGATTTTGTCAGTGTCTGCTTTGCAAATCCATATTTGTTCCTTCAATATTCTCAATTTGTCTTCCAAGTTAGAAGAATGCCCCACACCATGCAACCCATTTGATGCATAAGGAGATTCTATGTAGTCTACCACCTTTCTAGCCATATGATCTCTTTCTTGCAAGGCATACTATATGAGCTGAACCAAATCGCAATAAGCCAATGTACCTTAGGATAATTCGGGGAGGATACCTTGTTTGCAAGATCATCAAATCAATGTGATACATGTATAACATAATCATAACAACATATAGACATATATCAAATAAGTGTATCAACGCATAAACATCATTCTAGCTAGGGTCCAGTCATCAATGCAAGGCCATATCAACAATGCATGCTATGACCTCATGCATGACAACAACCATTACTCCAATGTACACATTGCCACTTGCAACTATTAACATGCATAAGAAATGCCTAATCAACTACACATATGTATGAACACATGTAGTCAAGCATAAGTGATCAATTCTGGTAATCAACCTACAAGTCTGATACATGTAATCAAAACATTCAAGAATGCACCTGACATACAAGGATGTAGTCAAGCGACATATAATCAACATGTAAGTGAGATATAACCATATGAAACTAGTCATATACTTCTGATGATGCATCCCACAAAATCACATCAAGTTCCTCATGGAAACCTTACTACAATCATGATCAACATGATGCAATGCAACAAGAACATGGAATGAAAGTGTAAGAGATACACATGCAACTAACATGCATGCATGGCCAACACTTTCACCCAAGGAGAGTGTAACCACACTATGATATCAATCTCTGGTATCAGATATGACCTAAAGAGAGTGAAACCCACTCTAATACCAATTTGTAACACCCCCTCCTCCCAGGTCCACCAAAGAAACCTACCAGCTAGGGTAAACATCTGACGAGAGAGGCTACTATAAGGGATTCAAATTCCTCGGTAACTATTGGTACCAATTTATGACTAATTATTTTATGTAAAAACCCTCTTTTATTCATCATTTTCCTTTATTTAGCCTTTAAATTTCCTCCATATTCCTTAGAAACTGATTGATATAATCTTATTTCCATTATTTTTATCTTGGAATTAATCTTAGGAATTTTTTTGTTAAAATTGAAAGTTTCCAGAAAATTGCAAGTTGTGGTAACTTCTTGTAATGGCTCCATGGTTTGACATGTTATAGGATAGGTTGGAAAATTTGAAGACCTAGGGATTGATCCTAAATGTACAAGGATGGTGGAATATCTATCCACTCTCGGATCTGAAGATTATTGGTGGTCGTTCAACGCTAGTCAAACCCAACTATTTTAGCAGAAATTCTAGATATTGTGAACATATTTTTCTCAAATTGAGGATTTGAGCTAATTCGACCTCCTTTGATGTAATTGTTAGGATTTCATTAGGATTATGAGGAGTATGAATAGATTCCTCTTGTTGTGAAGATTTATGATAAATAACTCAAAAGGAGAATTATTTAGTTTAGTAGTTGTTGAAACATGAAAAACTTGGGAACACAGTTTATGTATTTTTGATTTCCAGAATTGAATACAGAGATACAGTGTTGGAGTCCATATTTATGTTTCAGATCGAGTAGTTTTCTTCATTTGAATTAGTCTAAGGTGTGCTTGCAAAGTGTGGAGGCCCCCCACTACAGAGCTAGTACATTTTTCCTTGAATTTTCTTTTACAATTGCATAGATAGATTTGATACTTAGAATTGTCATTCAATTCATATGCTGCAAGTTTACAAAATTGGAAATTGTGGATTGAAGAGATACACATCTGTTGTGAAAGAGTTTTGTAAGAAAACCTAAATCTATATTCATCTCGAAATTGACAATTGTGCTTGCTATTTCATGGTTTGTTTTATCTCATAGCTTGATCTATAGTTTGTTGTTCATTGGTTATGATTTGTAGTTGTAAAGCTCAATTGGTAGTCTGATGGCTGAGCCTTGTAAGAGGTTCCACTATTGTTGACCTTCAAAGCTACATATTTCATTTACTATTTTGTGTGATAAGTAATTAGGACTCTGTTTTCCATGTAGACAATTAGATTTGTTTCATTTAAGTAAATGCTTAAGTGTTAAAAAGACAAAGAGAAACCTCTTTTAAAAGAGCGTGATTGATTTTCCCACACTAAGCTATCATTTAGAAACCAAATCCTTCTAGATCTATGTATATTAGATAGCGCCTCTAAGTGTACCTACTCGGGTTGATAGAGAAATTGAAGCTTGATTTACCTCTGTAAGTAAGGCCCAACATTTTGGCGCCATTGCTGGGGAGGTGCAACTAGGAATATTTAAAAAAATCTAAAATAAAATCTAAAATAAACAAAACAACAAAAACACATATTTAGTTTTAATTCTTTAAGCCATGATTCTTTATGTCTAGACCTAGGGATGAAAAAGGAGGATTCACAAAAATCCCCCACTCAACAAGTAACCATCCATTGGGAGAAGAAACTTTAGAGAGGATTGAGTACACAACACCAATTGGAAAAGTTACTGTGAAAGAACTTGAGGAAAAACAAAGATTAGGCCAGAGACTTACTCTCATTGAAAGACAAATCCTACTAGATTATGAGGCAAAGAAAAGACATATACCTGAGTCTTCTACAGTAGGGAAACTAAAAGAGAGTAGTACAATAATCCAACATCCTATCCTTGAACAGATTGTTCCTCAAGAATCAAAACAGGAAGAAGAGATAGAAACCTTAGACAAGTCACATATCATAATGGTTAAATAAGGAGGATCAACTAGAGGACCTACTGTAGAACAACTCAGAGAATATGAGAGACAAATAGAAGAAAGAAGAAGACAAAGAGAGCTTGAAGAAAAACAAGGAAATGATACTCTATTTGGAGGAAGTCAAAATCCACCAAAAGAAGAGGAATCAACATTTAAATTTCCAATTCAAGATAGAGTAGAGTACATGGATGAGGAAATTAAAATGAAAAATATCCCACCTTCTGTATTACCAAACTTTTATGGCATGGCATCTGAAGACCCCAATTCATTTTTGTTTGAATTTGATGTAGTATTCCGAACCTATGGATATACAGATGATGCACACAAACTTCGATTTTTTCCTGCCACATTAAAAGCATCAGCACTTAGGTGGTTCAAGGGATTAGGTGAACACACAATCACTGATTGAGATAATATGAGAAAAATATTTTTGAAAAAGTATCAACCTTACTGTCGATCAAAATATTCTAAAGGTGACATCTTTAGAATGAATCAAAAAGAAGATGAGACCTTAGAAGAGTACTTGGAAAGATTTTTATACAATCTGCAAAAATCAAAACATAGAGCTATGTCTACTGATCTTATTCGAACAATATTTCTTAAGGGCATCTGGGACGAATATCTAGATGACCTCAATCTCATGGGTAAAGGGGACATTTCTAATTTACCTTTTGATGAGATTGCTAACTTTTGTCAGAAGTACTCCAGAAGTGGATCAAGAAATGGAAGAAGAGCTACGACATTTAAAATCACTAAATCTGCCACAGGAAATACTACCAGAGCTGAATCAGGCAATATGTTTGAAGATTTTAAAACAGACCTCTTAAGCACTTTGGGAAATCAAATAGACACTCTGAAAGCAAAGAAAAGACAAGATGAACAAGAACAAGTATTTTCTATATTTTGTCCTAAATGCTGAAAAGAACATGCTTTGAAAGAATGTCCTTTAGATAATGTTCAGGTCTGTGGGTTTTGTACAGAAAATCATGAAAGTAATTACTGCTCTAAGATGAAAGTTTTGTAGAGTTATAATTTGGAAGTTAATGCAGAGATGGAGAACTTATATTTTGTGGGAGCTCGGAGACCATGGCAGCCAAGACCTCCGGGTATGTTTCAAAATCCAAATCTAGCAAATTATTAAATGCCTGTTCAAAATTCTTGGAATGTACCTATGCCGAGGAAAAATTGGTTTAATCAGCAACAACAATCTTATCCACAACAGGGATGGAGAGGATATTCACATCCTCAGTAATTTCCTCAACAACCACCTCAGCAATATTAGCAGCCATTTCTAAACCCATATCCTCAATAATATCAACAAAAATACTCTCATCCATATCCACCACAGTACACACAACAATACCCTTAGCAACCAATTGCTTATCAATAGAAAAATCCTCAGCAAACCTTACCTGCTCCTCCACCAATGAATCAACCACAACTACAATTACCATCTAATCAATCTCTTGAACCTATACAACTTCCTGCTCAACCTGTAGCTAATCCAAATAATTGACTGGACAGACCAGCATATAGTGTGGATGAGGGACCATCGTACCCAATTCTACCTTTGCAAAACATAGAACTTAGATCCGTTTGAACTCTTCACACAGAACCTTCACCTCCACCTGTTTCAATGAAAGAGAGTTCAAATAAAACTGATGAACATGAATTTCCAACACATAGTAAACAAGATGATTTAGAACAAGGCAAACAAATTAAGATAGTGCAGTCACCTCCTTTTCCTAAGCGGTTACTTCAACCAAAATTACCCACACCTCTACCACAATTCGATGTTCTGGATGAGCTGAGAAATGTGTATGTAAAAATTCCATTTCTCCAAGCAATTAAGGATATTCCAATTTATACCAAAGCCATCAAAGAACTCTATCTTAAAAAGCCTGCAAAGAAAAGATTTAGTCCACAAACCATTCACGTTATTGGCAATTTCGCTGGCCTTATTTCAAATGTCATTTCTATGGAGAAATATGCTGACCCTAGTATACCTAGAGTTACAACAATCATCAACAAAACCTCCATTCCAAATAAAATCATTGATTTGGGAGCCACAATAAATGTCATGACATTGGATACAATGAAAACCTTACAGCTGACAAATTTACAGTCAACACCAATTGTTTTAGAATTAGCAGATAGCTCTAAAGTCATTCCTGAAGGGATATTGGAAGAGATAATTGTTTCACTGGATTATTGGGAGTATCCAGTTGATTTTCTAGTTCTCCAACCAAAGTCAAATTTAGGAGGACACCCTCCCATACTTGGCAGACCATGGTTGGCAACTACTAATGCATTTATTGGGTATAGATCGAGTAATATGATCATTTCTAGAGGAACAAAGAGAAAACAACTTACCTTATACCCATCAGCCCAAGCTCCAGTAGTAAAAAATAACCTATGGCTTGATGATAAATACATTGATAAAGAAGAAATACAATCTGTTTTAAGCATCAATCAAATTTATGATTTTAGGGAAGACAATAATGAAGATTTTGTAGAAATGTTTATCTCTCAACCTAACGTTTCAGAGGAATTGAGAAATGAAAAATACACTGTTGCAGATCAAATATTGGCACAAAGCTTTCAAGAAACTTGTACCATATATTCTCTGAAACATTATTTGAAGATATCTTTCCAATGAACTCCATTATGAACACACAAAGAAAAACTGTAGAAATCAGCCTAGGAAAAACATTGAACATCAAAGCATTTTTAGATTCATCTCAGGAATAGAAATTGCTTGATTTTCTGACCAAATACCAAAGGGAATTTTCTTGGGATTACACAGACATGCAGGGAATTCACCCGGAAACTTGCACTCACCATATCTATACAGACACTAGTATTCGACCAGTGAGGTAGCCACATAGAAGGATGAACCCCATGCTTAAAGATATTTTAAGAGATGAATTGCAGAAGCTACTGAAAGTAAATTTCATTTACCCCATCTCTAACAGCCAGTGGGTATCTCCACTAGTGATGGTCCCCAAGAAAAATGGTAAGTGGTGAGTTTGTGTTGACTATAGAGAATTGAATAAAGCCACCCTTAAGGACTAATTTCCATTTCCATTTATTGAACAAGATTTGAATACATTGGCTGGAAAAAAAGCATTTTCCTTCCTAGATGGTTTTAGCAGTTACAATCAGATCAACATATCCTTAGAAAACCAATACAAAACAACATTTACCTGTCCCTAGGGCACATATGCTTACAAAGTTTTACCATTTGGCTTGTGCAATGCTCCAACAACATTTCAGAAAGCAGTATTAGCGATATTTGCTGATCTGGTTCATGAATGTGTTGAAGTATATATGGATGATTTTTCAGTATATTGTGATTCCTTTGACCATTCTTTTCAAAATCTTGAGAAAGTTTTAAAATGATGCATAGAAACCAACTTGTCTTTAAGCAATGAAAAATGTTATATGATGTTGAATGAGGAAATAGTCTCAGGACATCATGCTTCCTCCAAGGGAATCAAGGTAGATCAAACCAAAATTCAAATTATTGTCAAATTACCAATTCCAACAAATCAAAAAGATGTAAGAAGCTTTCTTGGTTATGAAAGCTATTATAGGAGATTTATTGAAAACTTTAGTAAGATAGCCTTGCCTTTGTTTAAGCTTCTTGCAAAATATGTATCTTTCAATTGGAATGATGCTTGTCATAATGATTTTGAGAAACTTAAATATAAATGGTTCACAGCTCCAGTTTTGAGGGGACCCAATTGGACTTCACGTTTTCACATATCCACTAATGCATTTGATACAACAGTAGGGGCTTCATTAGGGCAAAAATAAGATGCTTTAACTTATGCCATTTACTTTATCAATTAAAATTTGACTCCTGTTGAACTCAACTACACAATAACTAAGAAAGAAATGCTTGCAATCACACATGCTATGAACAAATTTCGTCACTACATAAGTGGTTATGAAGTCTTTGTTCACACTAACCACTCTGCCATTAGATACTTAATGAAAAAACCTATAAATGATGGCAGGATCACAAGATGGTTACTATTACTATAGGAATTTAATCTCATAGTGCTAGATAGACCAGGGAAAGAGAACCAGGTAGCAGATTATTTTTCCCGATGAACATTTATTTGCAATTTCAATATTAACACCATGGTATGCTGATTTAGCTAATTACTTGTCCACATGGAAGATACCTCCATCATTTATCTCAAAGGAGAAGAAAAGATTGATCAAGAAAAGTGCAAGATATTCATGGGTTAATGGAGAATTGTTTTATACTAGTTATGATTTAATTATTAGAAGATGTAATAGAGAGGATGAAATTATTGACATACTAAAATCTTGTAATGATGAACCTTGTGGTGGCCATTTTGTAGCCAAGAGGACAACACACAAAATCCTTAGCCTTGGCTACTATTGGCCATCAATTTTCAAAGATTCAAAGAAGTATGTGAGAGGTTGTGATAGCTGCAAATGCATGGGCAGACCAACTACCTCAGATGAGAAGACACTATAGCCATAGGTACATCTAGAGCCATTTGAAAAATGGGCTTTGGAATTTGTTGGACCCATTAATCCACCTTCCAAGGGTAAAAGGTACATCTTAGTATGTACAGATTATGTGACTAAATGGGCAGAAGCAAAGGAAATTGTAAGGGCAACTGGCAAACAGTGGTTACTTTCCTTTTTGAAGAAATCTTTGTTAGATTGGAGTGCCCAGAGAGATAGTAACAGACCAAGGGACACAATTCACTTCTAGATTGGTTCAAGACATCACTAACAAGTACAAAATCAAACACAGAAGGAGTACACCCTACCATCCACAGGCCAATGGCCAAGTGGAATCTACAATCAAGACACTGGAAGGGATCATGACTAAAAATGTGGCAACAAATAGAAAATATTGGGTAGATAAGATCAATGAGGCACTCTGGGCTTATAGAATCACATGGAAAAACACAACAGGGTTTACACCTTATCAGCTGGTGTATGGTAAAGAAGTCATGCTGCCAATAGAATTTCAAATACAAACTTACAAATTGGCTGCAGATTTAGGCATTGATCTCTTTGAAGGACAACAAGAAAGAATTATACAATTGAATCAGTTGTATGAGATGAGACAACAAGTAGTATAAAGGACAACACTGATCTAGCAACAAAGACAATAGTGGCACGATAAATTAATCAAGAAGAAGGAATTTAAAGTTGGTGACTGGGCTCTACTATTTGACTCCAAATTTAAAGATTATAAAGCCAAATTTACAACACACTAGATGGGCCCTTATGAAATTCTTGAAGTTTTCCAGAATGGATCAGTCAAACTTAGAACCATTGACCAAGAAGACCGAACATTTATAGTAAATGGACATGGGCTGAAGATCTACCATAAGCCTGTGAGAAAAGAAGATTTCATGAAAATAATGACACAACAAAATGAGGTTTAGATAGTACAGTAGTCTGCTGTGATATCTATGCCTTAGCCATTTTTCTACTTTAAAGTTTAAAACAAAGTAATAAAAAAAAACAATACCAGTTTAGATGTGAAAACCAGACTCTGGCACACTCTAAACACGAGTTCTTATAGGAAAACCAAGGAATTGGCCAATAAGGATTCATTCTACTTTGTTTTTACTTCAAAATAAAATCCGTTCACTATTTGAATTTCAAATTGATGACTTGAGGACAAGTCATATGATCAGTAGGGGAGTAGAAAAGTTTGAACTTTTTCATACTTTTTCATCTCCTTATTTTCAGAATTTCATTACAGCAGAGGAAGGAATATGTTTTACTTTCATTTTTTGGTGGATTTTTCAACAAAGGATTGGTATTCAATCTAAATTTAGAACACATCAACAAAGGGACCTGTTGCTTGATAACTTTTCAGAAGGGACCTGTTAAGAAGAAGAAGATTGCATCATCAGATTATGTCATGCCTGTACACATCAAATAAGTTAAGCAGGGTTAAATTTCAACAAGGAAACATCTGAAGTCTGTAAGAAATTTTCATTTTAATACTTTAATTTCTTTTATTAATTTCAATTTTTAAATAGTGGCTAATGATATTTATTGATTTCAGTTTCTCAATCATTCAACCTATCCTATATCATGTTCACTTAGCCTATCCTTCACTCAGCCGAATAGCCTGATCCTTAAGCCTATACTCATTATTTTATCCCTATAGAATTTATTCCTACTCTTAAAACTATCCATCCTAACTTATATATCCTATTTCTTTATCCTGTACATAACACTTTGATCCATAAGTATATACACCAATACATCAATCAAATGTTCCAATAGATCCATTAAAATAAACCTAATCATATCTTGTCAAACATAGCCATAGATCAAACATTTCTGAGGTACGAGTTATAGGTTCAGTGATTTAAATAGCCATGCGAACATTTTCATGGTTCTTAATAGAAATTTTGATGAAATGCATATGTTATGATGAAACGTTTAGATGATGGTTTAAAAGGGTATTAAGGAAATATTATGACAAAATGTCATCATAACAGGGATCAACAGATAGATTTAAGTAATTAAAGGAGAACATAATGATCCGTAGATAATCATGATCTCAACCACGGTTCATACCATGCCATTATGTCGATGCTCATCATTTACGAAAATTGAATGTGACTATTCCTTATAACCAATGGGCTTATCATTACTGAGTATTGTGATGTAGGAGAGGTTCATTACTATTGAACACTATAGGAAAGGTTCATTAGTGTTGAACACTGTGTCTATAGGTGAAGAGCTCTTTAGTGAGTGTTTGATAAACCCGAATGCGTAGAAAAGCATTTTCTCTATTCCTAGAAACCCCAAATGCCTGAGAAACCCTCCTTGAGGTATGCGTGAATCGTAATAAGGAGAGCTACGAGTATGTTGACAATGGAAATGTCAATGTACGAGTCTTAAGGGACAAATTACACAAGACCAGTCGATAATTGAGAAGGAGATTCCAATTTGAGGACCGCAACCATTTTCACTCTAGCAGAGAGGAGAAATTCAAGGCATAAGAACAACATTCAAGTCAGTGTAGGACTAGGTAGTTTTTTTTTCAAAAACCTTGGTTAATTCTTCTGACAGAGCAGGGTAAAAAGTAAAATAATTCTAATGGAAAATAGAACAAAGATGGAACAATTTGATATTTCTAAACTGCATAAAGACTAAGAGCAAAACAGTGGTTAGTTTTTATGGAAAAAATTAATGGACACAATGAGCTAACAACTAGGGAATTTTCTTCTTCTTTGACTAGAGAGAGAGCCATAGTAGGGAACCTATCCCTTAGAATTTCAAAGGATATAATTTCCCAAGCTATAGGCATAAGTCCAGAGGGAGAGAAATATTTCAAAACCAAGCAGTTTAAGGAGAAATCCTAGACACATTTTGAATCTAGATCAAGAGTATCAGTAGTTAATTGGAAGATAGGAGTTCCTAGGAGTTGGCTTATTCATCCTTGGGATGAAATAGTCTATGTGATTCAAAAGTTCATAACATGTGAGGGCAGAGTCCAGAGGGAGAGAAATATTTCAAAACAAAGCAGTTTAAAGAGAAATCCTAGACACATTTTGAATCTAGATCAAGAGTATTAGTAGTTAATTGGAAGACAGGAGTTCCTAGGAGTTGGCTTATTCATCCTTGGGATGAAATAGTCCATGTGATTCAAAAGTTCATAACATGTGAGGGCATAAACAATATAGTGTATCTTTATCATATTAAACAGCTGATGCATATGAGGGGAGACTGTATTATAAGTTTACCATATTTTCTTCTACAAAGTTTAACTAAGATGTCCAAAACTATACAAAAACAAAGAATTAACATGGATAGGAGCTTATATCATTTTGGCTTGGTGAAAATTTTAATTGCGTTTGAATTGTAGAAGATAGGATTATCTTGGAAAATATTTCTGGTTGCTAATTAATTTATAACAGATGAAGAGGAACAAGAAAGGTAGCAAAATCCATAATTATTGGTTGATGTGGATGATGTAGAAGAGGAATTTTCAGAGAACAAACCTAATACCTCTGCTTCATCTAGTAGCAGTGTAAAAGCCAGAAAAATTGTAAGAGAAGAAACTGAGGAAGCTGAGAAGGATAAGATTTTTACCACCTATAAAAGGAGGTCTAGAAAGACTAAATTTGGTCAAAAAGGGAAAACATTGGAAGAAGGTGACATCTTACAGCAACCTCAGTATGATTATATACAAGAATTGGAAACAAAGGGCAATGCGGAAGAACATGGGAACACAAATTTTCAGGCAAAAAGAAAAGGAAATTGGAAAGGAAAATTGAAAAATTGAAGCATCAACTTATGGAGTCTGAAATTCTAGAAAGAGTTGTAAAGAAAGAAAATGAAACCCTTAGAAAACAAAGTAAAAAAATTCAGGATGAAAATTAGAAGTTGAAGAAGAAGGTCAGGAAACTCAGAGCCTACAAGGTTCAGATTGGTAAGAGGGCCTATAAATTATGCAAACAAAAGAAAGCCATCAAAACTAAATACCAAATTTTGAAAATTGAATACATGGCCCCGATGAACATCGATGCTTTACTCTAGGCAGTATAGGTAGAGGTAGAAGCAGAAGCAGAGGGAAGAGTTTGTCAGGTTAGAATTCATTTGCATGAGGACATGCAAAGTCTTGTGTCTGGGTACCAATTTATGACTGATTTTTTTTTATGTAAAAACCCTCTTTTATTCATCGTTTTCCTTTATTTAGGCTTTAAATTTCCTCCACATTCCTTAGAAATTGATTGATATAATTTTATTTCCATTATTTTCATCTTGGAATTAATCTTAGGAATTTTTGTGTTAAAATTGAAAATTTCCAAAAAACTACAAGTTGTTGTAACTTCCTGTAATGGCTCCATGGTTTGACATGTTACAGGACAGGTTGGCAGATTCAAAGACCCTGGGATTGATCCTAAATGTACAAAGATGATGGAATATCTATCCACTTTTGGTTTGAAGATTATAGGTGGCTGGTCAACGCTGGTCAAACCCAACTATTTTAGCAGAAATTCCAGATTTTATGAACATATTTTGCTATTTTTGAGATTTTGCTCCAATTGAGGATCTGAACTAATTCGACCTCCTTTGATGTAATTGTTAGGATTTCATTATAATTATGAGGAGTACGAATAACTTCCTCTTGTTGTGAATATTTATGATAAATAACTCAAAAGGAGAAATATGTAGTTTAGTAGTTGTTGATACATGAAAAACTTGGGAACTTAGTTTATGTATTTTTGATTTCAAGACTTGAATATAGAGATACAATGTTGGAGTCCATTTTTATGTTTCAAATTCAGCAGTTGTCTTCATTTGAATTAGTCTAAGGTGTGCTTGCAAAGTGTGGAGGCTCCCCACTACAAAGCTAGTACACTTTTCCTTGAAATTTCTTTTACAATTGCATAGATAGATCTGATATTTAGAATTGTCATTCAATTCATATGTTGTAAGTTTACAAAATTGGAAATTTTTAATTAAAGAGATACACATCTGTTGTGAAAGAGTTTTGTAAGAAAACCTCAATTCATATTCATCTCGAAATTGACAATTGTGATTTCTATTTGATGGTTTTTTTGTCTCATAGCTTGATCTATAGTTTGTTAGTTTGTTGTTCATTGGTTATGATTTGTAGTTGCAGAGCTCAATTGGTAGTTTGATGACTGAACCTTGTTAGAGGTTCCACTATTGTTGATCTCCAAAGCTACATATTTCATTTACTGTTTTGTGTGATAAGTACTTAGGACTTTGTTTTCCATGTAGAAAGTTAGATTTGTTTCATTTAAGTAAATGCTTAAGTGTTAAAAAGACAAAGAGAAACCTCTTGTAAAAGAGCATTGTTGATTTTTCCACACTAAGCTATCATTTAGAAACCAAATCCTTCTAGATCTATACATATTAGATAGTGCCTCTAAGTGTACCTACTCGGGTTGACAGAGAAATTGAAGCCTGATTTATATCAGTAAGTAATGCCCAACAGTAACCTTAAGGAAATGGAACTGATAGAAAATATCAAACAAACTCATCCACATTAGCAAAAACACCCTCAGGAGACATGTCATCCACTCAGAAATCTTATCCCTGAGTCCCACTAATGCTTTAATTATTTTATCCCTTGGTCACTCTCATGCTATAGGCATGATAGCATCCAACAACCTAAAGTCACTCTCATAGGCCTATGTGCAAGTGATTGTGGACTTTTATCAGCATACCTATTCCAACAACCTTGAGATTTGAGCCACTTTTCTAGCCCAAAATCTTGGCCTCTACCAAGAACTTGCTACAAACTTCAGAATCCATCAAAGACATCATAAAAATGCTGATAAATAAAAAATCAACCTTAGGACTAGGCCTGGGCATCGCCAACTGCGACTGACATTCTGTCAAACACTTGGCATCAATGCAACCTACAGGTCTAGGATACAAGACAAAGCATAACTGACTAAAAGAACTTATGAAACATAACTAGAAGGATCACCTCCTTCTCCATTAAACTATTATATCATCAATTAGGTCCTGCATCCATCCATTTAAAAATTATAAGTAAATACATGAAATTACCATGACATGAACCAATCATTTAATCATGCTTATCACTAACATAAATCCATATAAATATCAAAGATATGACATCCATTAAATCCAAATGTAAACTAGTGCAAAAGTAAGAGAACTTAGCTTTTATTAATCATAGGAAAATTAGACCAAGTTCGAGAATTCCACTTACCACCCAACCATAGACATGGCTGAACCAAATCTCTCTTCCAGCCAGTCACCCCCGTGCCATATTACAAGCATGAATGTGGGATATTATAGAAAAACCAATCCAAGAACAGCTAAGGGAATCCAGAAGTTAAACCACCTCCACCCTCACCAAACCGTGATCACACCGAAATTGGTGCTTCGGTCACAACCAAACCAATCTTGGAATGCCATCCAAAATCCATCACTATCCTTGAGGAATTTTCTATCTCCTTGTCTCCCAGAATTTACCACAATCCAAACTTGGATCACCAGGCCCTAAGCCAAGACTAGTCTCTCAGGCTTTACTGCAATCCAAACCCATATCACTAGGCCCTAAACCAAGTCTTCCCATTAATGTTTTATTGTGTATCCCACCAAAACCAGTCAAGGGATTTCTAGGCTTTTGGGAATTAAACTTCAAACCACATCTGCCCTACATTTTGAAATCCATCTGGAAAACCAAAGCTCAAAACTGAGATGAACATCCCAACCCACCATGACATCTAGAAAAGGGTAAGGGTAGGTTGAAAACTACTATCATAACCCAACAAAACCATGCCACCAACAACAACACAACTATACACCAACATGCAAAGCCATGCATGTCCAAACTGGCTACAAAATCACACATGCAAAAGGTTGCCTACAAGTATTCCTAGTGAAGCTACTTGATCCTTCTCTTCTTCCTTGATCCTTTCTTTCCTTACTTTCCCTTTGCTTGCTTTTCCTTCCTTGATTCTAAGCTAGAGTGCTCTAAGAAAACTCCAAGTGACCAAGAGTAAGAGAGAGAGAGAGAATACTAAGAGAGATCCAAACTTGGACTGACAAAAGGTTAGCAAAAAAGCTTGCCCACTAATCCTCATAATCCTTTTTATTAATGAGGCCTCTATTTTCTTCATTTTCCATCATTTCCTTCAATTTCCTCCTCACATGCAACATGTGACCTTTCGCCTTACTCTTCTCCTAATTTCCTTTATTTTCATAAATAATTGTACCAAAAATGCCTTTCTTCCTTTTAATGCCTTTGGATTAGACTTTTCCAAATTTCATTAGAAAAAACAAACATCCAGTGATGCCTACTAGGATATCTTTACCCAACATCCAACTTGGAATAAGTGTCCCTTAACCATGGTGTTATTTTTCCTTTATTAACTTTTATTACATGAACATTTCACCAGGGTTGTTACAAATGACTGCATTAACTTTTGCTTGCTTTTCTTGGGCTGTAGCAAGCCTTTCTTGTGCCTAAATCAACCTTCTATTATCTGTCTTACAAGATTTCTTCCTTCAAACTTCTCAGTGTATTTTCTATATCAGGAGAGTACTCTTCTCCTTATTTCTCCATTGACCTGTCCCATTCCATTGAATTCACATCAGGCCTGTAAGGGGAGTCATGTGAACTGTATTCCACCACTTTTCTCTTCATCTCCAATATTTTATCTCCTGCAAACATGTCATGTTTGATAAACCAAATATAAGACATAATCAAACCATTCCTTAGTGTATTTTAGGGGACGCTATCTCATCTGCACAATCAATCTAGATTAGCAGGATATAGATACATAACGACATCAACATATCAACATCATGCATGGTAACAAAAGACTGCAGTAATGACCACATGCATAATAAAAATAACCATCATAATCCATGCGTAATAGACACATATAAAATGAACATGCATGCATAACTGTATGCATTTATCCAATTCGGTCTAAGTGTTTGAAACTGGAGGCTTTGATACCACCCTGTAACACCTCCTCCTACATTTACCCACTTTAATATGCTGTCCAGGGTAAACATGAGACGATTGTCACTACGACATGACCTGGCCTCCAAGTTTTAGTTATGGAAGTGGGGTTGACTAATCGACAACTTACAACCATCCCTCAGGGGATATAGACCACTCAGGAGCCTGTAAACCACCCTAGGTGACCAATCCTTGGGATGGAACTCATTTTCAAAAGAGAAACTCCCTAATTGCACCCATAACACTGCATGCATGTAGTTGGGAGGCTATAACCACAATCACAAGCCTGCTTACCAACGATTATGACCCAAATTACTCAGTTCAATGCATGTAGTCACACGATCTATGCCACTTTTGCAGGCTAGGCTCCAGACCACTGCCCAAAAATGCCTATAACTTTCCATAATCATGACAATAAGGATAACAATGTTAGAAAAGTAGAACTTGAGCTAGATCTTGACCCATGCCTAATGCAATATAGAAATTTCATCAAACTCATGAAAAACATATAAGCTACAGGTCATGATTGCATATTTGATCAAAAAATTCAAACTTCATCTAGAAATCACCAAGGAGGTTCAATTCACTCTCAAGCTAGTTGCACAACACTTGTTAGCCCATGCATTCATCAACCACCCAGTAACTTATCAAATCATGAACATGAGTCATAGCTAGAGAACATCATAAAACCATGCATATAAGCAAAATAGAAACTATGAAAAATAAGCCATAAGATCACCATAATAACTAGTATAGGTGCTCATAGATCATAATAGAAAAATAACTCATATCAACATATGAGAATGCCAGCCAAGTTAGGGACTTCCATGTACCACCCAACCATAGATTGGGTTGAACTAAATCTCTCTTTCAACAAATCACCCTTGTGCCATATTCGAAGCATAAATGTGAGATCATAAGGGTTGAACCAAAATAAACCAATCAAGGCTTCTAGAGACCAAATCACCTCAAACTACAAGCATAATGATCTCACATGTATGGTCCAGAAATCACTAACATCAACTAGATTGGTCTCTACCCAAGCTATCCAGGGCTCCAGGAACTAGTAACTCATCCCACAGCTTCCAGGGAACCCGAGGTTTTCCAAGGCTTCAGAGCATTTGTACCATCCCACAGGCTCTAGGGACTTGTAAGTCAACCCACATCCTCTAAGGAACCTAAGCTGTTTCAAGGATCTAGGGGATTTGTTTCATGTCTCTTCACCTTCCTTTTCTCCTATTTTACTTTATATGCATAATTAAATGCCAATTATTTCCTCTTTTCCTTTGCCAATTCCTTTTCCAATTTCCATAGCCATTAATAAACCTCAAGTGATGCCCACTATAATTTTTGTTCCCACCATTCAGCTTGGAATACATGTCCCGTGACCTTAGTATTATTTTATTTACATTGAAAATAAACCAGGGGCTATAATAGCCACAAAGAATTGAGAGCCAAGAGAGAGTGAGGTGCTAGTTGACATGCAAGGGCACAATGACCAAAAACTAGGAGATAGATCAAAAAACATTATTAGAAGTGATATTCAAGACAATTTCACCAACAAATGAAGGAGAAAGAAGTAACAAGTGGTTGAGAGTAATGAACTTTCCAGAGAATGAGGTAATCCTTCTATGGCTATGATGTTCCATTGCATTTGAATGCCTATATTGAGTATCAGAAACTAGATAAGGCTTTGTCCAACATAAACTACTTAGATTTAATTTGAATCACTAGTCAGAACTGAGAAAGGAAAGAACCAACATTGTGAAGTAAATCTCATTCATGAGTTGAAATTTGTGATAGCCTGAGTTATGTTCCAATTTTGAATTGCAAGCACTGAGGATGGTTACTTGCTTGGGATGTTCAATTTACTTGCTACAAGGAAAATAATTGGACTGTTTTGGATAACCATTGAAGGCTGGTTATTGTGCTTTTAATGGACATGTGTTCATAATTTATGGGATTTCAAGAGAAGGAAAATGATCCTCCTTTCTTGGAATAGTTAAGAAGGAAGAAAAGGAGGAGAAATTGATGAGTTATGGGCTTGTGGAGATAGCTGGAAGAAATAGTAAGTTAACGACTACATTTGGACTCGACCTGGGAAAAAGGGACATAGTGGAGATACAAGAGAGAGGACACACAATCACACTCAAAACAACAAGCACACAAGAAACAGAGAAGAGAGAAAAAAAAGAGAATAGAAACACAGGGGCATAGTCACTATGAAAAACCACACACACTCAGGAACATTGTGAACAAGAAGAGAATTCACACCACAAGAAGTGAGACAAACATCAAGAATTGCAAAGAAAATGCATTTCTTGAACAACAAAAACTAGGACATGCAAATAACTTGGCCTAGGAATTATTGGTGACTTATACAACAAAGTGGAGAGGTTTACAGTAGCATGGAGGGGTCCTGGTCACTTTACAACTTTCAAAGGAGATATTTGAATAGTTTGGATGAGGAATAGGAGCACGAGAATAAATTCCTCCAGGTGAGGATAAATATCTGGATACCTTGGAGCTGAAGGGTGGAGATGGACTTCTCTAGATTCCCTTGACCATCTCGGCTGAAGCCTGAGTTCTTGGAGTCCTGACAAGGGAAAATTTGTAAGTGTCCTTTGCTCATTTTATCTGGGTTTTGGAAGTGGTTTTTGTATTCCCTTCCTTTGGAATAATCATAGTGATATATATTTGAGGGTGTAGGTGAATCCTCTGGATCCCCTAAAGTTGATTATCTAATGAAAAACTGATGGGTGGAGGTAAGAAGCCTCCAGATTCCATGTGCATCCTACTGATTGTGACTTTGCTAGTGGGTGGAGGTGGGAGAAGCTCTAGAGTCCCTGTCCAACAAATAGTTGGTGTTTTATCCCTTGATCAAACCACTTAAGTCTTTGGAATCTGACTCGGGAGTGAAAACTACAAGTAAGGAGTGGCTACAACTCATGTATGGTTTGGTGGAGAGTTTTTTTCCCTAACTCAGTTGCCCAACTCTAATGTTAATTCAAGATAAGTTCTTCTCACAAAAATATGTGCCATAAAATGTATGTTCATGTTAGTATGTTGATTTGGTGTTGTTGTATAAGATGTGCAAGGTTCATCTATAGTTAAAGGAATGAGATACTAATGATTGTTTACATATGGATTTGATTGTATATTTAATTTTTTTACGCAGGGTGAGGATACATGCACAACTACATAAACAATTACACTAATTTTTTGCATACAGGATGACAATGACTATATAGGCATATGAATTGTTATTAACTTAATTGATCCAGAGTTTAACTACAAAAATCAGATGATGCCATTGATGTAGGAAGCATGACTTGAAATTTGAGTATTTACATGGCTTCCTAGTATGATGTCAACATTAATTTTAATGTTGTATGAGCATCATAATGAACTCAAGTGTGAGGGACTTTTTATATATGTAAATGTACATAGTGCAGAACCGTAAATTATTGGTGTTGAAATTGTTGTTTTATTATGGTACCTTGGTTTGGGCAGAGCACGGCAAGAGTGACCATGGTTACATTCATGTATATAAGGTTTCCCTTGCATGGATGGAAAAGCTCATGCATATATATATATATATATATATTAATATATATATATATATATATATATATATATATATATATATATATATTATATATATATATTATATATATATATATATATATATATATATATTATATATATATATTATATATATATATATATATATATATATATATATATATATATGATATATATATTATATAGGTTTTAACCCCGTACATAAATTACCTGCATACAAATTCTAAAAACATAAAATAAACAATCATGGCGAGAGCATAATCCATAAAATAAATATACACAAACATTTTCCCGTTGATCCACAAATACATAAATCCCAAACCATTAACCTTGGATTAGAACATAACCATATTTCCCTTGAACAGATCTACAAAATACCATGGAATTGAAACAATCGTGCCCAAAACCATGTGCGAAATCCATGTACAAAACCATAGGTAGGTTCGCTCACCTAATATAGGGTCCAAACAACAATTCCTGGGGCGTTGCCCTGGACCCCATGCAGGGGGTGCATAATCACCGACAGGGGGGACAGTCGCCTCCTTATGAACCCCCACACATGGGGTAGTCGTGGAAAGAATATAACACAACCCAACATTCTCCCACTTGTTGTTTTATTTCCACAGGGGGCCACAAGATCTTAGTCATTGTTCTAGCCCTGCAACACCCACTGTTTATCTACAACAAGAGAACTTCTTAGTGCTCACAAACTTTGTTAATGCATCTGTAGTATTCTTCAAATTTTCCACCTTTACCAGCAAAACCTTTTTTTCCTCAGCCATATCCCTCACAAAGTGATACTAAACAACAATATACTTTGTCTTTGAATGATAAGTAGGGTTATTTGCCAAGAAAATTGCACTTTGGCTGTCACAGTCTATCTGTATAGCTCATTGTACTAACCCCATACTTGAACATAATCTCTGCAACCAAATTGCTTCCTTGCTTGCATAAGTGCTTGCCATGTATTATGCCTCTGTAGTTGAAAGTGCCACTACAAAATCTCTCTTACTCATCCAACTAACTGCACCTCCAAATAGGTTAAACACATACCCACTTATATATCTTCTCTGATCCAGATATCCAACCTAGTCTGCGTCAACAAAGCCACGAATTTCCAAAAATCTGTCCAATCTTGGTCTTCCTTGGTAACACAAACCATAATCACTAGTGCCACGCAAAAACATAAAAGCCGGCTTCACTGTTGTCCAATGCTCCTTCCCTGGTTTTGACATAAACCTGCTCAACACTCCCACTGCATGTGCAATTTATGGTCTAGTACAGACCATTGCATACATCAAGCTACCATCTGCACTTGCATATGGAACATGGGACATGTCCTCTTCCTCTTATTGTGTCTTGGGACACTATTCAACCAATAACTTTACACCTACAAGAATATGAACCTTCACCAGTTTACTATCCTGCATATTAAACCTCTATAGTATTATCTTGACATACTCCATATGGTTTAACCAGAGCTTCCTCTTTTCCCAATCTCGTTTAATTTCCATGCCAAAAATATAGTTTGTAGCACCAACATATTTCATGTTGAATTTGGAGGAAAATTAGGTCTTCAAATCTTGGATAGTTTCTTTGTCATTTCCAACCAACAACATATCATCCACATACAGGACCAGATAAATAACACGATCACCAATTAATTTAAAATACACAAAGTGATATTATTTGCTTCTGGTGAAGCCAAGTCCCTGCATAAATCTATCAAATTTTTTATATCACATATCGCCCCCTGGATACCCTTTGACATGGGGGGAAGCCACTTGTAGAATTATCCTATAGATTCACAAGCTCATGCGATGTACTGAAGAAAAAGATAAGAATCTACTTCTACTCTTTACAGCAGAAGCCCATGAATATCGATGAAAACAATAATAGACAAGAAGAAGATAAATCATTGGCATATAACACAATACGTATCTGCGGAAATACACATCTCAAAACCCCACTCTTTGTATTGCATTAAATCAGAAATCCAAGATGATAATACAATGCTTGTTCTCATAAGAACAATCCCATCACTCAGTAAAATCAATCTCCATCTCACAAGAAAACTCTTGGCCAACACTTGGCCAATTCTCCAGCTCTTTAAGGCCCTATTTCCTTGTGCAATTCCTATGATTTAATAGCCCATATTAATGGGAATCCAGTGTAGCGAAAACTACACAATCCCTTCAAGGTTCATTTCTTGATTGCATGCACCATATGTACAATTTAGAAAATTGTACAATTGATAGTACACTGTCCCTGCACTCTAGTCTCAACTGGGCATTTCTTAGAATCGACATGCATGAGTTTCTGATGAGGGAATCTTCAGTTAATTGGAGTAGCACTAGTGGATGCATTAGTGCACCATCTAACTGTTAACTCTCTATTAGTCCCACAAACAGTTTGGAACTAATTTAACTTAACTTAACTTAGTAAACTAAGTTATCTAATTACAACTCACAATTAAACTCATAGTGGACCCCTAAAATTTAGGTAGAATATATACATGACTATAGAAAGACTTCCAACTCAAAATTCCTAAGATAATTAAGTTAATTAAACTTAATTAACTATTTACAAGTTGCTGCGAGAATAGAATTCAATTTTAATTCTTAGTTTGATTCAAGGAAAAATTAAACTGGAATTTTTGGATTCTATTTTTAACATTTCTTGTTGCTATTTTCAACACCGCCGCCCCCTTTGACCCCCCCGACAGTGCCTGATGCAACATACAAGGGGGACTACCAACCCCCTTATGACCCCCTGCACTTGGCGTAGTCATGGAAAGAATTTAACACAACCAAATATATATATATATATATATATATTATATATATATTATATATATATATATATATATATATAATATATATATATATATTATATATATATATATATATATTATCAATGTATATTTATATATATGTCCCACAATGCAAATATTATAAGCCAGAGGCTAGGGCTGACCTATGGTTGTGTTGGCCTCGTATACACCAAATCTGGGTTTAAGCCCCATAAACTAGGTTGCAATACCCAAATAGCCATTCCACTTAACTGTAATCACTTGGGTGGAAACAAAGGTTAAACCTAATGGGTTGGTTATAATATCCATATAACGTCATTCCATAACTGTGTTGGAGGCAACTCTTGAATGGAAAATGGAGTCAACAAATGAGAACTACAGTTGAAAACAATTGCGCTACCCCCTGTGATGTTAATCAGAAGGGGGGGTGTGACACTGTTGAGTGCAAGCCATTGGATGAGTGAAGCGATCGTTGACAACCAGATTCTATGTCAAAACCCTAAGCCAAAACTAGGATTGTGTTATCCCCCTACTTGTGATGTCAACAAGAGGGAGGAGGGGTGGCACAATTCATAATGGTCTATGATTTGAATGGCACATTGTCAATTTTCAATGGCAAAGGGATAACACTTATATAAGGTTTGGTGCTGCTAATAACATATTTCACACCATATGCAATATTTGTTGATTGGTCAATTGATATGGGACGCTAGATGGCGAGGGTCCACCAAGCCACACATATACAACTATGTGTATGTATATGTAATGTTATAGGTGGGATAACACCATATATATCTACACACACATACATATACATATATTGTATTATATCGATGACTATGCCCAGGTGGTGGAAGGGTAATACAAGGATGTGGCTTCAAAGTGTACCACGTGGCTAGGTGATGTGGTGGAGTAGTAATATGCCATGTCGATGCCACATGGATAAAAATAGAAATATGACATTTTTAGATTAATGAGCCTTAATGAAGCTTAAATTAAAATTTAAGAGTCCAAATTGAGAAAAAAATATATCATTGGAATTGTGTTGCTGAGATAAACACAGTGAAAATATCCAAAGTGAGATTTGGGAAATCGAAAGAAAGATAATTTCTTTTTTACCTAATCCCTCTAACAGTACAAAGGGAGTTGTGTTAACATAGTGAAAACTTCATTGAGGGTAAGGTGGGGCGTTTACAACATTCCTTTCCATGAATCTTGTCTAGAAAGCCTAGAATGTTTGAGAGAAACATGTAGGGTGTGGATGAGTAGGCATGGTCAAGCTGACAAACAAGGAACCAACTCCTTCACAAAATATAATATTGAGTTTTTGGAGCTCCCATATTAGCTATTTTAAATGCATGACCTTGCTGGAGAGATTTCTAGCTAAGGTTTCCTGCACAATCTGTGCGATGAATTGCTAGGACCTCAACATTGAATCCATTATTAATGGTAGCCAATTTAGACTAGTCGCACAGGGTAAGTAGGTTAGGTGATTAGGTATGGATATTATTTTCCAAAGCATATGGATTTGACAAAGGTTTGAAGATCCAAGGTGGTGCTCCATTTGTAGAGTGTTGGATTGCAAATGAAATGCTTCCCTCATGTTGTTATCTTGTTGCATGTTTAAACAATTAAGAGAACGTGTGGCCACATCCCCAGATCACATGACTAGGTGAAAAAATGGTAGCTTCCCCCACCCTTTACATGTGAAACGCACTATCTAAAAAAATTGAATGATATAAATAATAATATTTTTAAGTTAAAATTATAATATAAATATGATTTCTTATCGTAAACATGTTATCAATGTAATATTTATGGATCTTATCAAACATTATTATCCATGTCATCATATGAGTATTCTCTACTTGCCATGTACATTCACAATATTATTTTGAGACACCAATTTACACGAGTTTCCCATGAACCTTAATATAATCTATTACATTTAGAGCACTATTTTGAGGCACCAATTTACATGAGTTTCTCATGACCCTTAATATAATATATTAACATAAATTTATGTAGTATTATTCTTAAAAAAATATATTGTCTAATTTTTCCTAAGTAAATTAAGAGAAAAGACACTATAAAGTTATATTGATGAGGTTTTTATAATGAAATGAGGAGGACACTACATACTTGCATATTATTAAGATGAAAAAAATTCCAATGTATGCTTATTACAACTTTTTATTTACAAGATAGTGAGGTGATGGGAATTTAGAGCAAAGGGTTGTAATTGATGGACTATAACAAGCTATACTAAGTAGCATGCTAATTAAAAATGTTGAAGAATTTCTCTTTGATTATGATCTACAATTTCTTTCTTACACATTTTTTGATTAGTTGGGAAAATTTCCTATGTATACTTATTACAAATGGTTATATAAAAAATAATGGGTTAATGGGAATTTACAATAAAGGGTTTAACTTATGGATTAAAACAAGCTATATTAAGTCTTAATCTATGGAGCCACAAAATTTTTCTTACAAATTCTTAATGAGCAAGAAAAAACACATCTTTATCCAACAACTTTGCCTACTTTATCATCCTTCATGGGCTTACTATACATCTACTTCATTTATTTATCTTGGTATACCTAAAACAATGACATGAAGGGTGCAAGTTAAAGCTTCATAATGGAATTCCATGAAGCATTTTGGATGCATAGGGAAAGGTTAAAACCTATGCATTTCTTCCCCTCAAAATTGTTAATAGCCATTGATGGATTTGTAGATATCCATGCATGGATGATCAATAGTTGAGGGCACAATATAACCTTACATATTTTTTAAAGAAGTGAAACAAGTAATGTCTTTTGTGGCAGCCCCAGTTTCATTCGCTCAACTATTTATTTCTGTTATGAAACCAGCTCACAAAAAGATAGAAAATAAATATAAACGCCTTAGAATTCATCCTCTTCGAGGGGTCAACCTCCTTTACATTAAACAAATGAACAATTCTTCGATGATACAAATGACAATACCTCCTTTCTATATATAGGAGTCGAAGGGGTCATAATATAATCAGAGCCGACATAACAATAATAATGTAAGGGCACAATAATAACAATATGGGGACTACATG
>APFE031017743.1:134057-144846 GCA_000404065.3 Pinus taeda
TTAAACAGGAACGCAATAAAATACAGAGATAACCATATACACAAAGATGCAGCGGAAATAATGTTTCATTTCATTAATGGAAAATACCGAAATATGCTTACAACCAGAATTAGAAATAAACCAGGTAGGGCGATGGTAGCTTATCTCTGAGAAGAGATGTGCGGCTACATGCCTCTGAACTGTTCCAAATTGTGTTACAATGAGGCTCAAAGGCCTATTTATTGTTGAGAAACAATGGAAAACCCTTCATATTCCAAAACCTAACCCTAGAAGATGAAACGCCACATTGTGGGCCCCGTTTTGGGTAAATTGGTACATCAATTTCCCGGGGTCGTAACTTTGGCATACGATCTCCGTTTGACGCGTATGATAGCTCGTTAGAAAGATCTATCCGAGAACTACCACTTTGGGAAGGGAAACATCGGGCCATAGACCCATGTTCCCCCCAGATTTCCCAAAAAATGTCGTTTAGGGCCTCAAAATGACTCTGGAAGTTCAGGACCCAAAAAAACTACTAAAAATAGTAAATTGTGCTACAATTATGGAAACTGAAAAAGCTGAAAGAGACAATTGTGGGGGTCCAAATGGGATAGGTGGGTGGCCACCAACATCCACCTGGATCATATCCTCAACGCTTGAGTAGTTCTTGATGCTTCTGTATAAAATTATCATCCTTCCATGTGGAATCCTTAGTGACTAAGTTCTTCCACTTGATGAGATATTCTGAAATTGATCAATTTCGTAGTTGTCGACTTCTTGGTTCTATGAATGCTTCACATTCCAATATGCTTTTTCCTTCCTTGTCAAGTTTTGGTAGTATTTTTGGAACTGGGATCTTTGAAAACTTTTGAATGAGTTCCCATCCTGTTTCGCCATTCTTCCATTCATCCCTTGATTTGTTTATCAAAATTGGTTGGATAATTATACCATCCTTTACCATTTCTTCAATCATATTTTCAATTTCACTCCTTTGGGCATATGGATATCTATAAGGCCTGATGTTTGGAGGAACACTGACTGGAATCAAATGAATAGCATGATCATGATCACAAATATGTGGGAGACCTTTGGGAGTCTTAAATACATTGGAATGATTGTCCAATACTTTTTGGAGATTTGGAGAAATAAATGATTTTGATGTGGGAACCATTAGCGAACATAATTGTGCAATTACACCTCGTTGTTCTTTTTTAGAAGCTTTGTCATTCCATTAGAGTTGATTATCTTTCATGGTTTCCCTGTGATACCCCTTAATTCAACTTCCTTTCCTTCCGAAGAAAATTTCATGAAAAGTTATCGAAAATTAAAAGCTATTGTACCTAAGGATTGTAGCCATTGGACTCCTAGTACAACTTCAGTACCATCCATTGGAACGTAAAACATTGGGCTGTTTAATACTGTAGAAAATCTATGATAGGTTAACCTCATAATGCAATATAAATCAAAGCAGAATACTATAACCTACTTCTACTATCAATTTGCGGAAGCTTAAAGATCGATCTGAACAATATAACCAGAAGAAGAAGAATTAATGGCACAATACACATGAAAATACTTTGGGGAAAGTCTCAGATGAAAACCCCACACTATTGTATTATCATACATGGTGGAAATACATAGGAATTATACAAAGCCTTAGCTCTCACAGCTAGCTAGCTCTCAGTACAATTCTCATAGATGATCATGGGAAATCTTGGCTTCTTTCCAACCTTCCTCTCTACCCTCAAAGCTCCTATTTCCTTGTGGATGATTAGCCTATTACCAAGTGGAAAAACAAGCCTACAAAATTACACAATCCTCAAGGATGAATCCTTGACTGCATGCATGAGTTTTCTCCATGAGAAAACACATGCAACTAATAGTACACTGTCCTTGAACATTAATCTCAACTAGGTCTTTCTTAGAATAGAAATGCATGAGTTTCTAATGAGGGAATCTTTAGTTAATTGGAGTAGCACTAGTTGAGTGCATTAATGCATCAACTGACTGTTAACTCACTATTAGTTCCTCAACTAATTTGGAACTTATTTAACTGGACTTAACTCAGTAAACTAAGTTAACTAATTACAACTCAAATATAACTCAATATTATCTCCTTAATTTAAGGGATAACTCTTGTATGACTTCAAAAAGACTTCTAACTTGAATTTCTCCAACTAATTAATTTAAAATAAATTAATTAATTATTTCCAAGTAGCTGTTAAGACTAAATTTGATTTTAATTCACAATTTAATTGAAGGAGAAATTAAATTGGAATATTCTTGTTGTCATATTTCAACACTCCCTCTCAACAAGAAAGGGATTATCTGCCACCCCAATCCTATCTCTATGGAACTCGAATTTACACTTTGACAATGCCTTTGTCAAAATGTCAACGTCTTGCTCCTCTATTGAAATATACTACAACAACATGATCCTCCTCGCTACACAATCTCTAAGATGATGATACAAGATGTTGATGTGCTTGGACCTACCATGAAATACTAGATTCTCAGAGAGTTTGATACAACTCCAACTATCACAATAGATCACCGTTGAATCCATCCTCTGATCCAACAAACCAACTAGGATTTTCCGCACCCAGATGGCCTCACATGCTGTCTGACTTGCAACCATGTATTCTACCTCTGCCGAGCTGAGTGCAACTGACCTCTGTTTCTTGTTGGACCAAGAAACTGCTGTTGACCCAAGGTTGAAAATCCATCCTGATGTGCTCTTCCGATCTGTTAAACTCACTACCCAATCTGCATCAGTGAAGCCCTATAGCTTCACTCTCTTTGTCTGTCTGTACCATAATCCATACTGAGATGTGCCTCTGAGGTGTCTCAATACATGCTTTTTCCCCTTCCAAAACATCTTGATAGGCTGAACCATCGCTTAACTCAGCTGGTTCACCGCATAGCACAAATTTGGTCATGTGTTCATTAAGTACATCATTGAACCTACAAGCTGCCTGTACATAGTAGCCTCTACCACTTATCTTGAAGTAGCAACCTACTTCCTCTAGTTACCTACTAGAGGAATCTGCATGGGCTTGCACTTCTCCATGTGGAATCGCCTAAGTATCTCATTGGCATACTTTCCCTGAGACACAAACAACTCCCCATCCTTCTGCCACACTTCCATGCCAAGGAAGTAGTGCATGAGACCCATGTCTTTCATCTCCAGTTCTCTTGCAAGGTCCTCCTTGCATGACACGATCAACTGATCATCACCAGTCAATATGAGATCATCAACATAAATTACGATGATCAATAGCTTCCTTTTCACCATGATGTGGTACAGGTTCGCATCAGCTTCACTCTTTATGAAGCCCAACCGAGTGAAGTAGTTGTCTATCCTGGTGTACCAAGCACGAGGTGCTTGCTTCAGCCCACATGAGTCAGCACACATGCGACTCACAATTGAAGGTCTCAAAACCTTCTAGTTGCTCTATGTACACCTCTTCTTCAATCTGTCCATTGAGGAATATAGTCTTCACATCCATCTGATGGATCTTCCAACCCATCTATGCTGATAGTGCCAAGATAAATCTGATAGATGAGTACCTTGCAACAGGAGTGAAAGTATCATCATAGTCAATCCCCTTGACCTGTGAAAAGCCACGGACAACAAATCTTGCCTTATGCTTCTCCACACTACCATCAACAGCTTGCTTTACATTGTAAACCCAACGAGAACTCACAACTGACTTGTTCTCCGGTCTCGGAACCACGTGCCACACACTGTTACGAACTATGGAGTCATACTCATCCACCATAGCATCAACCGAAATCGGCTACTGCACTACTTCCTCAGAGGAAGATGGCTCAGTCTCAACACATTCCCCAGCAAGGGCCATATATCCAGTGTACCTCTCAGGTGACCTCCTCTGTCTGCGCTGAGAAGATGGTTCTCCCACATTCTCTCTCGCATCCTCCAACAATATGTCAACTTCTCTTATGCATTTCTATCCATATCTGGAAGACTCTGCATGAGTGGATGTCTCCACTCCTAGAACCTTTGCATGCAGCTACTCCATATCAATCTGAGGCTCCTCCTGCTTAGGAGACAATAGTTCCTCCACAGCCTATAGTTGGAGCTCCCTCTCAAGGGAAACTCGCATGGCTTTCTGCTCATCAAACTTGAGATCTCTACGAACCACTATCCTCCGACTGATAGGAAAATACACCCAATATTTGTGAGGTGTATCAGTGTACCCCACAAATATCCCCAACTCTACTATCAGCTCAAACTTCTTCCATGCATCCTTTGTCACATGGCAATATACCGATGAGCCAAAGATCCTGAAGTGACCCACATCTGGTCTCTTACCGGAGAAAGATTCCTTTGGTGTCTTCATCCAAAGTATGTGATACAGGCTTCTATTATGAAAATAGACCGTTTTGTTGCATGCCTCTGCCCACAAGTGAAGTGGTAGGCCTTGGTCATGCAACATTGCCCGTGTTGCCCCTACAATAGTTTTGTTCTTCCTCTCAGCCACCCCATTTTGGTATGGGTTATGAGGTGCCATCAACTCGCGTTTAATTCCTTCTGTTGCACAAAAGTCCTTAAACTCTTGAGAGACATATTCTCCATCGTTTCCGCTTCTCAAGGCCTTGATCTTCTTCCCTAACTCTTTCTCGACCAAAGCTTTGAACTCACAAAACTTTGTGAAAGTTTGGTCCTTCTTCTGTATGAAATAAATCCAACATTTATGAGAATAGTCATCAATGAAAATCACATAATACCTTTGCTTTGCCATGGATTCCATCGAGAATGGTCCACAGAAATTAGTATGAATTAGCTCTAAGATTGCCTCTGCTCTACTATCTCGATCATGAAAGGAAGACTTGGTGTACTTTCCCAAGGTACAACCTTTGCATGTGCCAACTTTCTCAAGTTTACATTTGGGAAGTCCTGTAGATATCTACTGCATTATCTTCAAAGCCCCATGATGCAAATGGCCCAATTTCCTATGCCACAACTAGCCAATGTCTTGGCTTTGCACTAATTCTGCTTTCGTACTCAATGCTGCACAATCATATACCTCTAGTTTATAGAGATTCTTCACTCGAATCCCTATCCTCTTGGTCTGACCCGTGGCTATGTGTCTTAGGAATGCCTTTCCTTTACTGAGGACAACATCATAGCCTTTTTCCTCCAACATCATGACCGATACCAAGTTCTTCTTCAGTCCAGGCACATACATCACATCTGTCAAGGTAAGAGGAGCTCCATGCTCCCCCTGAAAAGCAACCGTGCCCACTCTTGAAACACTATACCTTTCGTCGTCACCCATCTCTATGAGCATCTTGAGGTCTTTCTCCTCCAAGGCACTGAATAAATTTTTATCACCAATCATGTGCAATGAGGCTCCACTGTCAAGATACCAGACACAATCCATCATCGATTACACCTTGCATGCGATGAAGGTAAAGTCCATTTCGAACTGAGAGGCTAATGCCTCACCTTCCCATCCTTCTGAGGATCCCTTCTTGGACTTATTCGATGGGAAATTAGTCACATAATGTCCCATATTGCGACAATTAAAGCATCTTACTTTAGACATGTCACCCTTCTTCCCTCCATGAGAAGAATTCGATTTGAAATGGGAAGCCTTCCCCTTCCCTTTCCTTTCCTTACTTGCTAAGGCCAAATTTTCTTCATCATCATTCTTGGATAAAGAACCATCTCGTGTGCTCCTCCTGATCTCCTCCTGCATAAGATCTAACCATAGTCGTTCCCAATCCGACAGTTTCTCCCTTCCATTCACAGAGTCTTGGTAGCTATTCCAACTCTTTGGAAGGCCAAGGAGAGAAAGGCTCACCATATCATCATCAGAAGTAGTTATCCCCACACTGCCAAGCTCATCTCTACAGGAGGTGAACTTGTTTATATATGTGGAAATAGTATCTCCCTTCTCCATCTTGATTCTTTGAAGCTTATCCTTGAGCGCCAATTTCCTCTGGTCGCTACTATTTTGGTATAGGTCCTTCAACGTCTTCCACATTGAAAATGGAGTATCCTTCCCATGGAGACTCGAGACAATATGGTCTTAAACCCCCTCAAGGATGATCTATCTCACCTTTGCCACACACTTCTTCCACTCAGCTAACTCTTGTGAATTAGTTGAAGCTGGCTTTGGGATTTCTTGATCAATGAATTCCTTCAAGCCATTGTCTTCTAATATAGCCTCCATTCTATCTTTCCATGCTATGTAATTCAAGCTACCTTCCAAGGCATACTCGAGTCATAAGCCATAGGACACCATTGGCCAACCTTGAAGTATGATATGAATTCAATTTGCACCTTCAACCCCAAACTTCAAACTTTGAATTCTCTTCTCAGTATACTGTTCACAGCTCTGATACCATGTAGAAAATATTTGATAGGTTAACCCGATAATGCAATATAAATCAAAGCAGAATACTATAACCTACTTCTACTATCAATTTGCAGAAGCTTAAAGATCAAGATAAAAAATATAACCAGAAGAAGAAGAATTAATGGCACAACACACATGAAAATACTTTGGGGAATGTCTCAGATAAAAGCCCTAAACTATTGTATTGTCATACATGGTGGAAATACATAGGAATTATACAAATCCTTAGCTCTCACAGCTAGCTAGCTCTCAGTACAATCCTCACAAATTCCCACAAGTAATCTTGGCTTCTCTCCAGCCTTCCTCTCTGCCCTCCAAGCTCCTATTTCCTTGTACTGTTCCTTGTGGATGATTAGCCTATTAACAAGTGGAAAAACAAGCCTACAAAACTGCACAATCCTCAAGGACGAATCCTTGACTGCGTGCATGAGTTTTCTCCATGAGAAAACACATGCAACTAATAGTACACTATCCTTGAACATTAATCTCAACTGGGTCTTTCTTAGAATAGACATGCATGAGTTTTTGATGAGGGAATCTCCAGTTAATTGGAGTAGCACTAGTTGAGTGCATTACACATCAATTGACTGTTAATTCACTATCAGTTCCTCAAATAGTTTGGAGCTAATTTAGCTAGACTTAACTCAATAAACTGAGTTAACTAATTACAACTCAAATATAACTCGATCTTATCTCCTTAATTTCAGGGATAACTCTTGCATGACTTTAGAAAGACTTCTAACTTGAATTTCTCCAACTAATTAATTTAAAATAAATTAATTAATTATTTCCAAGTAGTTGTTAAGACTAAATTCGATTTTAATTCACAATTTAATTCAAGGACAGATTAAATTGGAATACTCTTCTTGCCATATTTCAATAAATACATATTCTCCCATGGATAGCTTGATATTATGGCACTTTCCAGAGAAATTTATGGTTCCTCCACTCACAACCATCACTTGACACCCTGGTGCTAAATATAGGCAGAAATTCAATTCCTTGGCTATCTTACAAGAATAAAATTATGGGTATTACCTGAATCAATCAACACTATAACATATTTCTTCTTGATATGTCCTTCTATCTTTATAGTTTGAGGAGTGGTAATTCCGACCAATGCATTACGAGATATGGTTGGATTCATTTCTTCTTTCTCTCGGGTTGGTTCGAGGTGAATATCCTTTTCTTTTGATGTTTCTTGATACTTTTCTTCCCGATATTTCACTGCTTGAACCTTCTTCTTCTTGATATGTCCTTCTATCTTGAGAGTTTGAGGAGTGGTAATTCTTGCCATTGCAATACAAGATATGATCAGATTCATTTGTTATTTCTCTAGGGTTGGTTCTTGGTGTATATCCTCTTCTTTTGATGTTTCTTGATCCTTTCCGTCATTAGGAGGCCTTTATTATAGTAGCTTTGTCCCACCTTCCTTCAAAACTTCCATGTCTATTATTCAAATCTTCCAAGCCTTTCTTCCAATATGCTTTCATACCATTGATATTAGCTTCCATGGCATAGATAAAACTATTTATCTTTTGCTTCTCTAGAATATCATTTACCCTTATTTTCAATTTTTGAAAGTCCTCAATATGCACTGCCATTGAACCCTTTTGTTTAAGATTTATCAATTGGCTAAAGAAGGTGTTTCTCTTGGTATCCTCATAATGTGCTATCATTTCCTCCATGAAAATTGACCACGTGACAGGTGGTTTATGAGAATAAAGCCCTTTATACCATAAAAATGATTCGGTTCTAAATAATTAGATGCAATACATACCTTTTGTAACAGTGGTACACCATGTAGATCAAAATATTTCTCCATCTGTAGTATCCAATTTACCAGATCCTTTCCATCAAACTTCTTCATCTCGCTTATTCTTGATTTTAGGAACTCGATCTTGAAACGGATGTAACTCTGTAATTTTGGATCTTTAAGTTCTGAATTTGTGGTATATAATAGCCCTCGGAGTCCTCTTTCTAACTCCACAAGTCTGATCACAATTGGATTCTCGAAGAAATATTTATTTCCAATCTCCTGCAATGACCTAATTATAGACTAGTTGAGTAGAGTGAAATTGCACGATGTGCTATGTGTCACTTTTTAAACCTTAGGTTCTGAAAATTTTAGCCAAACAAAATACAATATGTTCTATTTCTGCAGCCTCTAGCAAAATTTCAATCTGATGATCAGAGGGAAAGTTATGACACTTTTCCCAAGGTCACGTGTTTAGAATGTTATTCGGGAGTTTGCAAAAGCCCTAACATCCTCAGATTATATCTCTGAACATATAGCAAGACAAGATCTGAAATTCGGACCCTAGCTTCACCACGATTTCAGCTCAAAGGGGTTTTAATTTCAGAGTCTGAACCTTCGTAGAGAAAAACTTATATCAAAATTTCCATGATGACCTGTTTGAGATGAAATTCTGGAGCTTTCAAAAACCCTAAATTCATAAGATCAAAGCTAAGAAACTATAACGATACAAGATTTGAAATTTGGACCGGAGGTTCAAACCGATTTCATCTCAAATGGGTTTTTTTTAGCTTCTGAAACTTTGTAGAGAAAAAGTTATAACAAAAATGCCATGATGACCTATTTGGAGCAGCGAAACCCTAAAATCCAAAGCTCTGATACCAAATGTTATGAAACCAGCTCACAAAAAGATAGAAAAGAAATATAAATGCCATAAAATTCAGCCTCTTCGAGGGGGAAACCTCCTTTACATTACACAAATGAACAATTATTCGATGATACAGATGATAAGACCTCCTTTCTATATATAGGAGTCTAAGGGATCATAATATAATCAGAGCTGACACAACAATAATAATGTAAGGTCACAATAATAACAATATTGGGCTTCTATGGGGCACAATAATAACAATATGGGGACTACATGGGCACACAAATATAATAAGGGGGTTGTACTAATAATAATAAGGGGTTACACTAATAGTATAGGGACCTAACAATTTCAATAGATAAATCTCAACAATTCCTATGGGTTTCTAGTTAGGAAATTTATGTGAATGAAAAAGTACAAGAACATGTAAAGGAATAATGAACTATCCATCTTTCATGGTTTAAATCTTTTGAAACAATGGATTGAGCCACTTACCACCCTATATTGTATTTTAAGGTGTTGCCTACATGAATTTGGAAAGTTTTATGAAACCAACTCACAAAAATATAGAAAATATAGATGAACGCCTTAGAAATAAGCCTCTTCGAGGGGGAAACCTCCTTTACATTACACAAATGAAGAATTCTTGGATGATACAAATGAAAATACCTCCTTCCTATATATAGGAGTCTAAGGGATCATAATATAATCAGAGCTGACATAACAATAATAATATAAGGGCACAATAATAACAACATGGGTACTACATGGGTACAACAATATAATAAAGGGGTTGTACTAATAACAATAAAGGGTTACACTAGTAGTATAGGGACCTAACATGCCCCTCTACTTCAAAAAGTGTTGTCCTCAATGCTTGAGTAGTTCTTAATGCTTTTGTATAAATTCTTGTCCTCCCATGTTGAATCTTCAGTGGGTAATTTCTTCCACTTGCTGAGATACTCTAAAATTGATTGATTTCGTAGCTTTCGGGTTCTTGTTTTTGTGACAGCTCCAGGTTCCAATATGAATTTTCCTTCCTCGTCAAGTTCTAGCAATATTGTTTGAACTGGGATCTTCTGCAACTTTTGAATTAGTGGCCACACTTCTTCATCCTTCTTCCATTCATCCCTTACTTCGTTTATCCAATCTTGTTGGATAATAGAAATATCACAAAATAATTCTTCCACATCCTCATCCTTTCTTGAGAGTGCATCTACAACAACATTTTTCTTCCCTTTTTTGTAGATGATTTCAAAGTCATAACCCAACATATTTGTGACCCATTTTTTCTGTTCTTCAGAGGATAATCTTTGTTATAAAAAGTATTTAAGACTATCATGATCCGTTTTTACCTTGAAGTGTCTTCCCATTAGGTAGGGTCGTCATTTCTTAAGTGCATATAGTATTGCCAACATTTCCTTCTCATACATAGCATTGTGTAAATACTTTCCTTTGATTGGACAACTTTTGAAAGCAATGGGTCTTTCATCTTGCATTAAAATAATGCCAATTCCATTTCCTGAAGCATCACATTCCACAATAAAGGTTTTTGTGAAGTCCAACATAGCTAAGGTTGGTGCTTGGCACATTGCCTCTTTAAGATGTTCGAAGGCCTTTGTTGCTTCTGGAGTCAATGAAAATGTATCTTTCTTCAAAAATGTTGTTAGAGTTGCTGCTATTCTCCCATAATTCTTAACAAACTTGTGATAATACCTTGTCAACCCGAGAAATCCTCTCAGATGCTTTATGGATGTGGGGGTTTTCCATTCCTTAATGGATTTAAGTTTGCTA
>APFE031017743.1:145809-163347 GCA_000404065.3 Pinus taeda
ATCAACACTATTTCCTTTTTCTTCTTGATATGTCCTTCTATCTTGATAGTTTGAGGAGTGGTAATTCCAGCCAATGCATTACAAGATATGGTCAGATTCATTTCTTCTTTATCTAGGGCTTGTTCCTGGAGTATATCCTCTTCTTTTGACATTTCTTGTTTCTTTTCTTCCTCCTCTTCACAATCTATGTAGAATAATTTCTTCTTATCACACTTATGACCTTTAGTTTATTTTCTATCGCAACTATAATAAAGCCCTTTTGCTCTTTTTTCTTCCAATTGTTGTGGTGTCAACCTTGTAGGTTGTGGAAGGCTAGGGGCAACAACACTTCCATATTTATAGTTGTGAGTGGTAGACTTCCTAGTTGTCATAATTTTTCTTTCCATTTTTCTTGCTAACCTGAATACCTTCTCCAATGAATCAGGTTCCCAAGGGCAAACCTCATGTTGGATATTATCCTTTAAAGTCCCTATGAACACATCACTCCTATGCTCCTCTAGAATATATTTCACCCTTATGTTCAATTTTTGGAAGTCCTCAATGTGCTCCATCATTGAACCCTTTTGTTTGGAATTTATCAATTGTCTAAAAAAAGGTGTTGCTTTTTATATCCTCATAATGTGCTATCATTTATTTCGTAAAAATTACCCAAGTGAAAATTTGTTTATGAGAGCAAAGCCATCGATACCATACACACTGATTTGGTTCCAAATATAAAGTTGCAATACGTACCTTTTGTGTGTTTTGCACATTATGGAAATCGAAAAATTGCTCCATCTGTAGTATCCATGTTCCGAGATCCTTGCCATCAAACTTCCTCATATCAATTTTTGGAACAAGGTAGGTCTTCAATCCAACATTAGAGTCTATGAAATCATGATTAACATTTCTTTTGTTCTCATCATGAGTTTCCTTTACTACCCTTTCACCGTTAGTAACCATTTCGTGTAGCAACTTATTCAAAGTTATCTTCAATTCTTCCATCTCAGCATCCATGCCATTCATATTAGCTTCCATGCCATCCATAATAGCTTCCACGCCATCCATATTAACTTTCACACCATTCATATTAGCTTCCACACCATTCATCTTGGCTTCAGTTACCTTTTGTGAGAGTGAAATTTGTTGTGCTTGGTCTTGTAATTTTGATATATCATGTTGCATTTCTTCCTCTTCTTCACGAGTCATGCTAAAGATTTCAGGCTGCTTACTAGGTGTTTCCATTTTCTTTCTTTGGGGCATCAATTAATGCTAATAATACATTACTATTCCCTTTGAATTCCTTTAAACTAATTTTTCAAACCAATCTTATGCAAAAAAAAAAAACTACACACCTTTTTTTTTCACTTTGTAAGAGCTCGATATTGAATATGTTGTATCTCTGTAACTACAAATCTCAAACATTTGAAATCACATCATACAGTAGCCCTTTGGGTCCTCTTTCTAACCCTACAAGTCTGATCAAGATTGGATTCTCCAAGGAAGATTTATACCAACTCTCCCACAATGACCTGATTATAGAATAGTTCAGTAGAGAAAACTTGTACGAAGTGCCATGTGTCATCATTTCGACCTTAGTACCTGAAACTGATATACAGAAAACTACAGGCTGTCCTATTTCTGAAACTTCTTATGAAATTTCAATATAATGCTTAGAACAAACGTTATGACGATTTTCCACGGGTCACATGTTTGGAATGTAATTCGGGAGTCTGCAAAAACCCTAACTTCCTGAGATCATATCTCCGAAAATATAGCAAGACAAGCTCTAAACTTTGGATCCAAAGTTCAAAATGATTTGTGCTCAAATGGGTTTGTTTTTTAACTTTTGAAACATTGTAGAAAAAATTTATAGCGAAACTTCCATGATGACCTATTTGGAGAAGCGAAACCCTAGAATCCAAATCTCTGATACCAAATGTTATGAAACCATCTCACAAAAAGATAGAAAAGATAGATGCGTTAGAGCCTAAATCTACCTCAAGCTGAGAAAGGTAGGATCCAGGGCCAACATCAAACCACACTTAACCTGGTAGCTAGCCCTACCAGGTCTGGAGAGGGCTCTCTCTTGGTCAATCTCGGTAAAATATGATCCCTAAAGGCTTGAGATGACTGATATAACTACTGATCTTAGACTAGGTATGTGTGAAAAGAGCTTATTTGAATAAAATGATGTTTTTTTTGGCTCTAATGGAAAGGCAGATCTTGGGTGCAGGGAATGAGGCTCAGTCTTGCAAAGATCTCAATGGGGCAAGGTAAGAAACTAATTTTGGCACTTCAAATCGAATGAGATGGAGGGATTAGACAAGTGAGGAGTTGAAGAGGGAAAGAGAAGCCATGGATCCTATTCAAACATCTGAAAACATCAAAAACTAAAGCAAACCTTAGATAGAGTACTACAATTTCAGTGGATTCTACCTTCACTCTTGTTTGATTTAGTTAAGAAGAAATAAGATAGATAATGACATACATAACACATAAGTAAATTCAAAAACATAAAGGAAAGAACTGTACCAAAACCAAATTCCACGTGAATCCCAAAAAGTGTTGCAAACCCTGGTCTCAATTCCTAAGCCAAAATGTTGATATGAGTGTACAATGAAGCTCCTTGCTTTCTCAAAAGTCCAACCATGCTAATGACTGAAAAAAATAAAATATAGACAAACCATAACTCATCCTAGCCTCTAGGGGTCAAGCTCACATGTTTAGGAGCTGTTCCAACTAATTCTAAACTGAGAACTAGAAATTAGGCAGTGGAACAACACACCTCTAGAAACAAGAGAACTGATTCATTTAGTTTCAAACAACTTTTTAACAGATGAATCTACCTCCATAAGTGAAAATTTGACATATTTACATCATGATCCATCAATTTACTTTAAATTACATCACAAATTTGACATTAAGAAGGTGAAAAGGTCAAACTGGCAAAAGCTAGGTGAAAAACAGAGCATTCCGGGTCAAACTGGGCCAAATTTCCTCTATGCACCACGCCTGATATGCATAGCGTTTGTTTGAAGCCAATTTTGGAGGCCTTCTCAATGTCCAAATTCACTCCAAGTGTACTTGTTGGAAATTTATACCTGTCTACTTTCCAACCCAAGTGGAATTTTTCAATTTGGCCTCCATTTGCCCCTCCAAAATTCAGTTCTCCTAACACCGCTTCCTGTGTGTCTAAATAGGGGTAGTAAGGTCATTTTTTTGAGTGTTTTTAACCTTTTTGAAGGCTCAAAACCTGTCCAAATTTCTTGGCCATTGGTATGCAAGAATATTTTTCCATGTAAAATCCAAAAAGTCTGGGTTTTTTTCATTTGGAGGCTCCCATCAAAAGCGAGCACCAGGTGGCACGGTGCATAGGGCAGAAAATTTTGTGTTAAACATTTCTATGCATAGCGCATTTTTGCATACCAACTTTGAGGGCTTTCCTGGTGTCCAAATTAGGTTTAGGATATCTTGTTAGAAATATTATTTAGTATAATTTCCAATCCAATTGGAATTTTTCAATTTGGAGTTCATTTGTCCTAACAAAAATCAAATCTCCCAAGACAGGTCAAAATGTGCAAAATGAGGTTGCCTAAAGGAAGAGTGTTGTTGCAATCAACTTTGGAAAGACTTTATAAACCCCAAATTGAGCTCATGATAGCTCATTGGAAAGCTATATGTGTCTCATTATCATTTGACACATCAAGAAATTCATTTGGCCAACCAAGCTACGATAAATCTTGATTTTCCCAAGGTCACTACAGAGGTGCATCGATTCTCCTGAGGCAACTGTATTTTTGACATTTCTCTAAAATCATGACACCTGTGTAAAAAGAGAAGGAGGTTTTTCTTCCATGGATTATTATGGACAAAAATGTCTCTCATTTTTTCCAAATTCATCTTTCCTTGCTCAGAAACATCATTTGAGTAAGACCTACCCCGATGTGTGGAACAGGGGATTTGTCGAAATGAAGGGAAAGGAAGGAGATAAGGGGCTCCTAAATTCTTGAGGGAATTTTTGGAAGTAGGCAAGGATGTTAGGAAATAGGGGAAAGTGTAATTTTAAATATTGAGTGAGGGGAAGAGGTCCAAAAGGGCAAAACACAGGCCTAGCCCAGAAAATTGCCAAATTGTAGCAAGAAACTAGGGTTTGTGGGAAAATGAGGAATTTAAGGGATACCAGTGATGGGAAGTGTTTAAGAAGGTACATTAAGGATAGGGGAAGGTTTATGAACATCAGGATACAATTTTTGTTGATGTTTTGATCATCCAAGAGAAATTACCTTCAAAACCCTAGGAGAGGGAAATGAACCTACCAAGGCACAACTGAAGCATGAACAAGGTGTAAAATGACCCATTGGAACCTGACATGATGATGACAACCCTCTGAATGATGATACACTCAGCTGAATGGTGATATGAAGCTCTTGGGACAACAATTAGGGTTTGGGAATTTTTAACTAGGGTTTGGGATAGTTAGGACTAGAGATTTGGGATTAATAATTTAAGGATATGGTGTTGATGAAAATGTAATGAGAAGGAGAAAATGAATGAGGGAATGGAGTGAGGGAGTGAGAGATAGTTGGGAGTGGAATTGGCAGTAAAATGACAAATTCAAACCCTAGGCAATCATTTCTTGAGAAATGGCAAGTTAGTAGGGTTTGATTTTTCTTTTACATAACCACCATAAATTTTAAGAAAAACCTCTTTACTAGCAAGGAAAAGATCTTGACTTACTTTCACACTAGAAGATTTGAGCAATTTTGGAAATTTGAGGGAGTTTATGATGAAATTGGGCTTGGCAGCTCTATGCGCCGCGCCAAAAACCCAACGTGTCGCGCCTCTTGTATGCGTCGTGCTAGTATAAATTTAACACTGAGGAGGGCGACCCAATGCACTGCACCACTTGTATGCGTCGTGCCTCTCACCCAATGCACCACGCCACTAAAACTGGAACTCTTTGCTACGATTTTGCTTCCTTTCTCCCACACGACCTTCACTTTGTTCAATCTTTCTTTTGTGAGTGCCAATGAACTTTTGAATTGTAAAGATGATTTATATACAAGAGCTTTTGATTTTTCCTTCATAAAACCCACTTTTCTAATGTTTGCAATGTGACTTACTTTTTCAACTCTCTTTTTGGGCAGTTTACTTTATTTGTGCCTTTGATGAACTGAATGACTTGATTTTTTGTTTGCCTTGCAGGGGATGGAGCAGTTGAAGCTTGGCAAGGTGACCAGGGTTGCCACTGAAGTGATTTACATATGAAGAACTAAAAATACATGAATTTATACAATAAAGCCTAAAATATTTTGTTTTTCCTCAAAACAGAGTTCTGAGGAAAAATACATTTCTAAGTGAAATTTATTAGCACTGGAACTTTATTCAACCACCTCATGCACCTGCTGACTGTTATTGGACATTTTGGAGACCTTTTTGATGAAACCCTAGACCTAATGAAACTAAAACCGTAGAAATAACTCTTGCAAATTTAAAGACAAAAAGTGCCTGTAGATGATCTTGATGAATGGAAATGGGCCAGCAGGTAAAGTACGTGAGGGAAAATGTAAAACAAGCCACTACCGTCAGATGATCCATGTTCCTAATGGAATGCATTTGACTGAGTGAGACACCTAATATGCAATGCAACAAGATAATTTGATCTCTGACGGAGGGATGAAGATACCGACACTAACAAGATGAACACCTTAGAAATAAGCCTCTTCAAGGGGGAAAGCTCCTTTACATTACAAAAATGAACAATTCTTAGATGATACAAATGACAAGGCCTCCTTTCTATATATAGGAGTCTAAGGGTTCATAATATAATCAGAGCCGACATAATAATAATAATGTAAGCGCACAATAATAACAATAGTGAGCTTCTATGGGGCACAATAATAACAATATGGGTACTAGGGCACAAAAATATAATAAGGGGGTTGTAGTAATAACAATAAGGGGTTATCCTAGTAGTATAAGGAACTAACAGAAAGAAATATGGTTAAGATCCCATGGCCAGTCTAAATTAGTTGGTGCACATATAATATTTTCTCTTAATGTAGCATATAGATACTTAGGCCACTATGAAGCATTTAGTTTTACACATATAGATGGTGAAATAGGTTGATTTGAGGGGTATATTATTTCATTCTAGTTTGGTAAAGTGAAGCAAAGTGATAGACATGACACATGTAACATCTCCATCTTCCTAGCTATTACTACCTTCTACTCATAAATTGGAATTCATGAAGGTGAGGGCCAATTTTTTATCATTTGACAAGAGGAGGGTTCCCAATGTGTTTTTGAAGGGATAGGAATGAATTTGGTATCTCAAATCGCTATTACCTATCATTAGAGAAATTTTGAGGTATAAAATGGGCCTCCTAATGAATATTTAAATTAATAATGGAAATAATAAAATAAGAATAGATTACCTCATCAAGTTTTGGAGGGAAACAAAAACTACTTTTTCAAATCATATTTTCAACTTATCTCCCAATGGTTTTACTCCAATTTTGAGTGGGATCCCTCATTGGATGAAAATTTTATTTTTTCATCCAAGGAGTAGCCATGTTACATACTTGCGATGGACCCTACCACACAAAAAATGTGAAATACATGAAAAATTGTGATTGCAATCACATTTTATGTATTTCACATTTTTCATGTAGTAGGCTCCAAAAGTATGCAACATGGGTACTCCTTGAATGAAAAAATAAATTTTGCATCCAATGAGTTCTCTTGCTTAAAATTTGAGTAGAACCATAGAGTGATAATTTGAAAATATGAGTTGAAAAAATAGTTATATTTATTTTATTGTTTATCTTTTTACCTTTTTACTCCAAAAATGGTGAATCATCCCCCGTGGTTGACATATTCATATTGAATCCTAATGGCTCTTATAAAGTTGATATTTGTTGCACATTTTTGTTTTGAGGCTCATTTTTTACCTCAAAATTTCTCTAATGGATGCAGATTGGATATTTATATTATTTTTCATCCATATCGATGCGTTTAGAGTGGAAAAAGTGGAGGAATCAACTTATAGGACCCTCTTTACTATTGAGACATAGGTTAATAAATTGGGGTTTGAAACATTTCAGGAGTGTTTTGAGGCATCAAATGATGGTTTTTGGGGGTAAACAAATTTCCACTTTAGCATAAAACAATTTTTTCCTATTCTACACACATATACATTTCCAACGGTGCAAGAACCACGTCAATTAGAGTTTGTATGCAAAAGTTATGCCACTCAAAAGTTGACCTTCCCCTTTTCGCCACCATAATTCAAGAGAATGCCACATCAACCCTCATAATTCATGGAAAATGGGATAGACATGTGATTATGATTAATAATAATATATATGATTTTATATTGTAACGTTGGTTAAGATTTGAGTTAGTCAACCTAACTGCTAGTAGGCTATCAGGTTGTCTTATAACTGAGCCATTAAGAGGAAAAGGGATTCTATTATTTCGAGCTCATTTGTTCCATAGTTGAGAAAAAATATCCAAGAGGGATAGGAGATATAACACATAGAGAGGATTTGTGCACTATAGTATCCCAAAGGCCACAAGCCATACTTATTTGTACTCAAAGACATGTTTTACTTAGAAAAAGAGAGTGGAGCAGTCTCACCTTCCAATTGATTTTTTCTCCCAAAAGGGTTTCCCAAGTCATATATTGTGTCAAATGTGTGTGTGAGATTTTATTTCATTGTTCTCTATTTTATGCATAATTTTAATTTTCATGCATGCACTATTAACAATAATCTACATATCTATAAATATGAAGAGAAATAAAACTATAATAGTGTAGATTTTGAATTTTTAAGTATAATTTCATAGGATCTATTATGATGAATTGTCCAGTGGAATATCCATGGAAGTTTATGGATCAAATTGGTATCGCAATTGGCTTCTTTACTTATATTATGGATATTTGAAGAGAATCTAGATTGGCTAGGCCAAAAATCGTAAAACCCTAATCATGGCCAATGAATTTGTGAAGAAACCTTGTGATCCTACAAAGGAGAGGTTTTCATAGCTCACAAAGGATTCACTCAATGAACCTCTGAGATATCATGCGCCTTCGTGGCATACTAAACACTACCCTTAGTTTGAGTACATATTGGAAAATACCTCTAAAAAATATATTATTTAAGCCCTACCAATACAAACCCAATACACCTTTCCAATTCAAAAAACCCCTACTTTCAGTAGATATTGTAGGTATCCATTTTTTAATTAACATTTTTTACATCCCTTTTCATTTTTACATTAACTTTGAGCTCCATTTTTTATACCTTCCAATATAGAAACCCTTTATCCCCTATTATATGCTCAATATATTATGTCCTTTTTTTCCTCAACCTGTATCCCCAATATGATCACACATGGTATGATATTTCCCCCCCAGTGAAGCCTCCATGTCACAACTAGAGCAATAAGTCACAAATATAAATTTTAATGTAAATCTCCTCATTACAACCCTGGACACTAAACTTGGGATATTTATAAAAGATGGGGGTTCTAACAAAAATGACAAATCATAGGGGAGATCAGGAGATAAGGAAAAAATTGAGAAATAGCCAAAGAAAGGACCTAAAAAATATCAACCCAATTTGAGTTCCATGAATCATTCATAGTCCCTATTCAAAATGGAACCAACAGATGATATTAAGCTATACCAAGGTGAGATAAACACTCTGAAGCTAAATCAATGGTTGTAGAAACAAGAAGTGTATTTTAGTGTTCATCATATAGAGGAATAGCCTAAGATTACATTTGTGTGACTAAAATTAGAGGGCCATTCCCTAACTTGGTGGGAAAGACACATAGAGAGCCTAATGTTGGAGGGAGAGCCTCTAGAAACTAAGTGACAATAATTCAAAACCATCATTAAGTCATAGTTTTACCCTATTGGGTATGTAGTGGACTAGTGGACCTGGTGGCACTACTTGAGGTAAAATCAAGGGAAAAGAATGCGGGAGTACACCATGAATTTCAAAAAGATGGGCATAATGTCAGGTATCTTCCCAAGGAACCCATATGTACTTCTCAAATATCTAGGGGGTCCATAGAGCCATCTGTAGAAGCAAGTGATGTTTTTCAAGTCCAAATTAGTGGATGAGGGTTGTGTATAGGTACAATACCTAGAGAACATAGGCCAAAAGAAAGGAATATCAAGTGGGTCGAAGTAGAAGGAGAAAACAAATGCTTCTAAGGAGGGGAAGGACAAGAAAAAAGGGAAAAAGGATAAAAATATGATAGTCACATCACGCCAGTGAAAATATCCTATAAACCACCCCAACATTAACGATGATACAAAGGAGAAATGATAGAAGTTTCATCCAGATCTTAACCTAAAGCAAAAAAAAGAAAGACAATAAGAAGAAGAATCTCATGGTCACTGATTCAAGCAACCAAGTTGAAAGAATCTTAGATGTAGATGAGAATATTATTTGTATGTGAATGTATAAGGAGGTGAATCTGAGTATCCTTCAACAACAAGAAGAGAAAGAAATGACCAAAATCTTCCATATAAATATATAGGTTACGAAGACAAATATTGATGTTTGTTTGACTCGGGATCATACAAGAATCTCATTGTAGTAGAGCTGGTCTAAAAAATTGGACTGGAATTTTGTGATCATCTAATTCCATGTCCACTGGGATGGGTAAATAACGAAGTCAAGTTGAAGGAAAAAAAGCAACGCGGAATTAGATTTGCCATTAGTGCTAATTTTAGTGATGAAGTAGAACTAGATGTTGTTCCCCTTGGTGTATGCAGAGAAATAATTGGGAGTCCTACATGTACATGTGAGATTCAATATTAATGTGGACATCCAACTATTATCGAATCGTTAAGGATGGAAAATCATTCACCATCAAGGCACACAAAGAAAAGTCAAAAATATTATTAATAAGTACCAACCAAGCCAACAAATTGATCGATTCTAGAAAGAAATATGCTTTACTATCTTTAAGAGAAAACAATTTTGTAGAAGAGTCAGTAAGAGGCAAGGCATCCTTGGAGGGGTGTACTGAGAAACATAATTCTTTTTGGAAGAGTTGCTACAAGCATATATGGATGTGTTTCGAGAGTGAAAAGGGTTTCCACCTAAGAGGGAAGTGCAGCATGAGATCCAACTCTAGACTCCCCATTTTTAAACATTGGGTTGTACATGCAATATATTATAGAAGCAAGTGAGGTGAAGAAACAATTGCAACAACTACTAGAACAAGGTCCCATTTGACCGAGTACACCATGTGGGTCATCATTGTGCCAAAGAAGGATGAGACTTGGTGGATGTGTATATATTACAAGGCATTAAAAAAATCACACTCAAGAATAGGCACCCCTTACCCAGGATAGATGATCTATTGGATTGGTTGCAACAAGAAAAACACTTCACCAATCTAGAACTAAATTATGGGTATCATCATGTTTGAGTCAGAGAAGAAGATACTTGGAAGACTTCCTTCGAAACTAAGAAAGGTTTGTATGAGTGGTAAGTTATTCCATTTGGCCTATGTAATGCATTGACTATGTTTACGAGATTAATGAATGATGTACTCTACCCTTTTATAGATTCATTTGTTATTGTCTATTTGGACGATATATTGGTATATAGTGCTCCATGGGAGGAGAAAATATACATTTTATACGTATGGGTTATATTCATCATTAATTCGTAACTTTGTCAATGACGTTCATCATGACCTCAAGATTTTCAAAAATTGTAAAACAATTGGTGAGGGGTCTGTACAAACTTCTGTAGTAAATGACAATTATATGTCGCATGTTGTCATGTAACCTGACAAATAACATACCATGTTGCTACTCCCATGCTCGAACTAGTGGTTTTTTCTGGCTTCAAGGGGATAGGGCCTCCCTTAGTAAGATAATTATGATAAACTTAGCAATGGTCCTTGTCATGGCCATGGCCTTTCCATTTCAAGCACCAAAATTCTGTGTGAACATTGGTCTAGGCTTCCTTTCCCTTTTTTAGTCTCTGCAATTCCATATGTAGGCTAGTCAGTTCTGACTGAATCTGCTACACTCCCAGATTTGTATCCTGAATGGGGAAAGCTTCCAATCTCATAGCAATCTCTAATGCTTCAGCTTGCATGCCAATTTTCTGTTGTGACATCCAAAATATCAGATGGGGTAATAATGAAACACTGTAACAATCCCTTTGTTGATCATCTGTGATCCGCATATTAGCCTATTGTAGCAAACATTTCAACCTCTGATCATAGTCCCACGTGGACTCATTCACCTTCTGTTAGATCTCCTTGACGTCTATCATTGACTAGGCCTATGACTTAGGCTTCTTGAATTCATTATTGAGTGCTTGCTTTGTCTTGTCTAGTGTTACATTTGGATGACACGAACAATACTTAATATACAAACTTAGTGCTCTATCCTGCAGTGTTGTAACTAGCTGATTCAAATCATCATCTATAACCTTCTGCGACTTCACACAACATCTACTACAAAATAAAAATGTTCAGGGTCTTTTGTCCCGAGACCTCTAAATATGGGCATCTTCATCGCGTTGTCCATATTGAATTGTGGAGGTGGAGGTGGAGGTGTAGGTGTAGGTGTGTGAGGTGGAGGTGATGGAAAAGGTGGAGTGGATGGATGAGGTATCCCCGTGATACACTATCTTACTACATGTGGCACACCTAGCAGTGTCTTCAGAATACTACTTTCCTCATCGCTATCAAATGCTCCCAATAGAGGACTATATAAAAAACCTGAATCTAGGTCCCTTCTAAATGTTTTTCCACTTTGCATAGCTCCTGTCAGAGCTCTTCTAAACAGTAGTTTAATGGGATAACCCTTTTCTCGCACAATAGTATTTTAATCCAAATCTTCAGGAATTTAAGATACTTACCTCTTATTCCTTTAAAGAATCATCATTCAACTTTTCTATAGCTTACAGATGTATCGATCACGAACTCAATGATGAAGCTACCCAAAATTATATCAATCAAGTAATATACAACCCTCGCAATCTTGTTGTCTAAAGCTTCTAGATGCCTTACCAACTCTAGATTCCACACAATAGGGTTATCCAACTTCCACGTACCTTGAATATTTGCCAATTTTGACAACCACTGGTGTAATTTTCACATAAAAGAACAAAAGAAAATCATGTGCTCGTCTATATACAGATATCTATTCAACCGCTCTTCCTTTGATAGACCCAGATTTCTGTTTTCCTGAATTGGAAATTTGTGCAACTTCTGATCTATCCACTTCTTGATTATTTTCTTAGTTGGGAACCATTTATTCGACATCACACATTCCTCAAATAGATCTCGGTCCTAACAACAGAACCATTTGTTGGCTTGAGAGGTCCTGACCCATGTTCAAAGTTAGTTTCACCAACCAAAAAAACCCTAAACTGTTGTCCCTTTCGACAACAACCCGCATAGCGCAGGCTGCAATCTCACTCGAAGCAATATTGAGGGATGACAAAACTAGGTTTCTGCATCTAGAGGCCTGTGTGATGGGTTTATGTTAATTCTAGGGCTTTATCCCGACCTTCGTGAACCCTAACCCTTTAAATGTAGAAATCACAGTAACTTACAGAAACAATATCTAACCCTTTGTGGAACACTTAAAACATTCATAAAATCATATAAACCATCAGATCTACTACTTTCACACACCAATTAAGTGTTTCTTCAAATAATTGTAGAAAACCATAGCGAAGACACATAAATTGCACAAGTAAATGTAAAGGCGCATATACACAATTATAACTTCAAAAACAATCTTTATTGATATAATATTTATGTTAAAGACTCTTCTTCCCTGTGCACATAGTTGCAAGGGCCCACACACTCAGCCTATAGACTTACCAAGGTCTTTGCGCACTCAATTGCAGGAGTCTTCCCCTTTGCCTAAGTACAGGAAACAGACTGTCATGCCTTAGACTACTTGCCCATACAATGATCTTCAATTCTATTATGACCTCCTATGACTTGCTAATACTTCTTTATATATCTATTTCCATTACAATACCATGGTTTGTGAACCATGGGCAGGTCATAAAACATCCTCTCTTCTAACAAATTAAGGGACTAAAGTCCCTTTTGACTCCTATGACCTTCGCGCTCCACTCCTCAAAATGCGGGGACTTTACATAATTAACAAAATTGATTACAAATTTACCCTAAGGGACCCACCAAACCTCACATGTACAAATATTTGTAGTCACCAACCTACTTAACTGGATATGCTCACTACTTCTACCTTCCCTAGGCCTACTAGTTTCTTTTTTCTTCACTACGTATAATTGTTGCTTCTTCCTTTTCCAGGTTTGCTAGTTGCTTCTTCCTTCATGAGGGCTTCTTGTTGCTTCTACCTTCACTAGGTTTGCTTTTCCCATGTATGTCTCGTCAGATATATAAAAATTTCATAGTCTAAAAAAATCCAAAAGAGAAGCAACAACAAAAATTTTAAGATGACCTATCGAAACATATTTTAGGATCTTCTGGAAATCGTAACTTCCATAAGGAATATCTTCAAAAGTATAACAAACCAAAGTTTGAAATTTTTACATGAGGCATTAATACATGTCTCCATAGGTCTTTGAAATTTTAAAATTTTAAGACATCCTAGAAAATAAGTTATTGTGAAAATTCCAAATCAATCTATGGAAATTGATATCAACATTATTCAAAATCCCTATCTTCTATTGGTCATATCTCTAAAATTGTAGTCTACCAAAGTCTGAAATTTTTACCTAAGGTACTATAGTATGTTTTCATATGATATGAACTTAAACATGAATGTAACAATTTATAGATATAACCATAAATATAGATATGAAGCAAAAATAACACTTCATTTCATTAATATCATAATACTAATATAATATAAGAATGCTTATAAACATAATGGAAATAAACTAGCTCGACTAATGGTAACTTATCTCTTAGAAGAGATGTGGTTGATAGATTGCTCTGAGTTTTGTTACGATGAGGCTCAAGGGATTATTTATTATTGAGAAATAAGATAAAACCCTAAAAAACCAAAACTCTAACCCCATGAGATGGAACACCAAGATTTTGTGGGCCTCATTGGGGTTAGTTGGGCAACCAACTTCTCGAGGTCATAACTTGGTCATATTATCTTTGTTTGGTGCATATGATACCTTGTTGGAAAGGTGTCTCCAAGTGCTATAGGATTTGTGACAAGCCCCTACCTATAGATACAGGCTTGTTGTGCACCTCCAAAAAATGTCATTTAGGGGGTCAAAACTGCTTTGGATGTTCACAACCCAAAAAACTGCTAAAAATAGTAAATCCTGAAATAAACAAGGATATAGATGAAACTAACTAGAGGTCTAGGTGGAATAAGCAGGTGGCCACCAATATCCACCTAGATCAATCCTCCCTCCTTAGGAAGCAATGATCCCCATTGCATGTAGAGTCTCCATGAGGTGAGCGAATTTTTGTTGAACCTGGTCCCTAGTGAACCACTTGCCTTGGTGAAGGAGTTGGCCCTCTTTGACAACTCAATATAGTTGAATCCTCTATTGGTAAGATTTATTGATATGTGTATCCATGATCTAATCAATTGTGGCAAGTTCCATGCAATTTGGGTTCAACTCTGTTGGTGTGATTTGTTGTCCAATGTCAAATGTGCCGAGCAATGGTGGAAAGTATGGCCGAAGGCGATCTACATTGAAAACTGGGTGTATACCAAGGAATGGTGGAATGACGAGCTCAAAGGCATTGTCCTCCATAGCCTTAGTGATGGTGTATGACCCATATCAGAGCGGGTGAAGCTTGCGGTGGTGTCCAGTGAGGTGCTCCTTCTACAAATGTAGCCAAAATTTATCACCCACCTGGAACTTGTGTGGAACTCAATGTTGATCATGGTGCTTCTTGTACTTATCATTGTCTCTGTCCAATATATCATGGACCTATTTGCGTATGTGTTGAATGCACTCAATGAAGTTGTTAGCCTTGTCGGCTTCGCACAGGACCTGAGCTGAATTTGCCTAAGTAGCTACAAATGGTATGGCCACATCAATGGGACATAATGGCTAAAATACAAGCCCTACCTGAAAGGAGTTGTAGCCTATTGAGTTATGAAGAGCTCTGTTGTAGTTGTGATGGACATAGGGGAAGATTTCATCCCATTTGCGTGGATTCTTTGAGTTGTACATGTGCATAATGTGTACGATCATCATGTTGATGGAAAGTCATGGACTTAGTAAGTTTAGTATCCAAAGTAGACCAAAGACTTGAACAAAATGCACTCAGGAATCTTCTTTCTCGGTCTGAGACAATGGAATGTGGGAACCCAAAGTGTACCCACACTAGCTCAAAGAAGATTTTAGCAGTGGCCTCTATTGTGATACTCTTCTTGGAGGGTGCCATAATGGTCGTCTTAGAGAATCTGTCAACGACCATGAAAACAGAGTCGTTTCCATGCTTAGAAGAAGGAACACCCAGCATGTAATCCATGGATATGGATTCCCAAGGTCGATTAGGAGTAGGAAGAGGAGTATATAGGCCTTGATTCTTGATGGTTATTCTGGCAATGGTGTATGAAGTGCAGGATTTAATGTACCTCCCAACATCCTAACGAAGGTTTAGCCAATAAAAGTACTTCCTCAATACTGCCACTATTTTCTCTACCATGAAATGTTCAGAGACCCTATTATAGTGCGCCTCCAAAATCATCTTGGCATGCTCGCTTGAAGGAGCATAGATGCGTCCCAGGTGGCATAACATTATATCCTGGAGATGAAAATTTGGAACTTGCTTACCTTCAAGGAGTGTCTGGTATGTGCTCTCGAATTTTGGATCGCTCTTGTATAGCTGTGGCCACCCAGAAGTCGTGTGCCCAGAAGAGTCAAGCATAGTGATCAACACCATGGCTAGTGCTCGGCTGAGGTAGTTTGCAACATTATTGGTGCTTCCCTTCTTGTACTTAATGTTCAAATGGAATTGTTATAGGTATGTGGACCATTTCTGATGGCGATTTTTCTGTAACTTCCATTGTGTTTGTATGAAATACAACGGTCAGTGGTCTATGTGGATGACCATTTCCTTCGCCATATTGTAATGCTTCCCTTGATGACAAACCTAAACAATGGAATACATTTCTTTGTCATAAGTGGAATAGTTTCATACTGTGTTTAAAAGTGTCTTACTGTGGTAAGCCATTGGATGCCCCTGCTGAGTAAGAACTGCACCAATAACATAGTCGGAGGTGTCTGTCTCGATCTCAAATGGTTGTTGTAGGTCTGATAATGTGAGCACTGGTGTAAAGCAGAGGTGATGCTTCAACTCAGAAAACAGCTTCTGTTGGGTTTCGTACCAAAAAAAAATAATTCACTCTGCCCTTGGTGACTTAACTTAAAGACAAAGAGATATGAGAGAAACCCAACAAACCTACAATAGAAATTGGCAAGACCCAGAAAATTACGGAGTTCTGTCAAAGTGATTAGGGCTAGCCAATCCCGAATGACTTGTATTTGTTAGGATATTCCGACACATAGGAATAGTTAAGTTCAACTTGGTCTAGTATAGAGTTAGGTTAGCGTTAGGTAAAGTGTGTTTCTTTACCGTTGTACATTTTGTAACTTACAATCCGACGGTCACGATATGTAGTGATCCGACGTTTCATTCTCTCCTCGGTATTACCGACACTTGATCCGTGGCTTGACACCCGATTGGTCCATGAATCCTATTTAAAGCGCATGGAGGGTCATTTGTAGGTTAACCGTGCATGAGAGAAGCTTATGTAAATTTTCATTCTTTTATTAATAAATTGCCTGTAGAAGCCACGTTGGCACAGGCCATGGACTGTTTCCCTCTCTGAGGGTTTTAACCACGTCAAAATACTGGTGTATTGATCTGTGATCTGTTTGTGAGCGGTGTCCTTCTGGTGTTCTGTCTGAGGAACTTACCCTGTAAATTCCTACATGGTATCAGAGCTATTTGAGGGCCGCGTCCGGTGGGGATCCAAATCTGAAGCCGGTAGAACTTCATGCGGCTGTCGTTTCCTAGATCTACTGTTTCTGACTGCTTTCGGGCCGAGGGGACTGCTCTGTTGTGTTTGTAGCATCTGTTCCAGTGAGGAACCCCTTTCGTTTCACGCGAAAAGGTTTCCGGTAGCCCTATCTGCGTCATTTTTAAGATCTGGAGGTATACAGTCTTTATTTGCAGTTTACTGTTATTTTCTCTCTGCTTATTTCGGTTTCGGTTTATTTAGTTTTTTTTAAACCAGATCTATACCCTTCATTTCTGCGTATGCTCTTTGCCCTGCGACTCTGTGCGATCTGGGCAAATCAGAAACAGAAAGGAAGGATTTTTTTTCTCATGCGTATGCTCTTTTCCCTGCACCTTAGTGTGATCTCGGAAAATCAGAAACATTGAGAAAAATATTTAGTTTTTCGGCTAAATTTTTTTTAAATATTTAGATTTTTGGGTAAAGCTAACTTTGAGCCATAAGGTTCGTTTTTCTTTGCATGTCCGTGTTGGGTTTTGTGTTTTGTGTTTTGTAGGGAAAAA
>APFE031017743.1:163361-173953 GCA_000404065.3 Pinus taeda
ATGATCAGGTTGCAGACATCTTCACAAAGGCTCTCACAGAGGTGAAGTTCACTAAAATTCGATATATGCTTGGAGTTTAGGAAGTTGTCATAAGGGGGGATAGGCTCTAGTGCCTCCTTCCTTCTCCTATTGTGTCATATTTGTAAATCCTTCAATCCTATCCCAAGTTGTTCTTAAGGGGGGATGTTAGGATATTCCGACACATAGGAAATAGTTAAGTTCGACTTGGTCTAGTATAGAGTTAGGTAAAGTGTGTTTCTTTACCGTTGTACATTTTGTAACTTACAATCCGACGGTCACGATATGTAGTGATCCGACGGTTCATTCTCTCCTCGGTATTACCGACCCTTGATCCGTGGCTTGACACCCGATTGGTCCATGAATTCTATTTAAAGCGCATGGAGGGTCATTTGTAGGTTAACCGTGCATGAGAGAAGCTTATGTAAATTTTCATTCTTTTATTAATAAATTGCCTGTAGTAACCACGTTGGCGCAGGCCGTGGACTGTTTCCCTCTCTGAGGGTTTTAACCACGTCAAAATACTGGTGTATTGATCTGTGATCTGTTTGTGAGCGGTGTCCTTTTGGTGTTCTGTCTAAGGAACTTACCCTGTAAATTCCTACAGTATTTTGGTTGGGTCCACATCCACACCCTACTCATCAATGATGTACCCCAAATGTTGAACCTTGGTCATGCGAAAAGTGCATTTGTCTAAATTGGTACACAACTTGTGTTGTTGAAGGGTTTGAAGGACCTACCGAATATGGTGGAGGTTCTCTTCCCAACTCTTGTTGAAGATCAATATGTCATCTAAATACACCACTATGAACTCATTGGTGAAGGGTCGCAAGATGTCATCCATCAATATCATGAAGGTTGCAAGGCATTCATTAACCCGAAAGGCATGACCAACCATTCGAAAAGGCCCTCCTTGGATTTGAAGTAAGTCTTCCACACGTCCGAGGGTTCGATAGAAACTTGGTGATAACTGGGCTTCAAGTCAATATTGCTAAAATATTTAGTCCCCTTGAGTTGGTCCAGAAGGTCATCAATCCATGAGATTGAGTACCTATTTCGGACAGTGATCGTGTTCAGCACCTGATAATCAATATAGAGTCTCCAGGACTCGTCACTCTTCTGTACGAACACATTTGGGCTCCCATAGTGTGATGAGCTTGGCCTGATGTGTACTTTCTGCAATAGCTCCTGAATCTACTTCTTGATCTCATCTTTCTCCATAACATAGCATTGATATACCAATCTATTGGGTAGTGGGATGTCTAGGATCAAATCAATGGAGTGCTTGACCTAACAATGCATAGGTACCCTTATAGGTGAGGTGAAGATGTCCCTGTACTCCTCCACAACCTTGTCCATCTATTGTTGTTGTGCAGATGAGCCCTATCTAGAAGCCATGGCCATAACATTCTTCTTTCCCTAAGGGTGAATCATAAGGAAAATAAATTTCATGGTCTGCAAAATGATATTACTACATTGCTTTGCAGTGATCAAAGAGATGACGATAGGTAGCGCTACCTCCAGTATCATGTACAACTTATTTACCAAAGTAATAATCAAAAAGTGAGGTCTAGACTCATATAGAACATGTCGCTTCCACAATTATGGTTGTCCTAATAATACATCACAAAATTCAAGAGGAGCAACATCACATAGTACCTCATCTGTGAAGGGCTTGATGCTATAGGGAAGGCAACATTGTTGGTTGATGCAGATATATTGTCCTTGGTGAAACCACATGATGGTGTAGAGTTGTGGATGTGCTATCGTCGGTAGGCCCAACCGCTTCATGACCTCTATTGAAATGAGGTTATTTTGGCTTCTGCTTTCGACAATGAACTGCAGCAGAGAACCATTTACCCACATCTATGAGTGGAAGAGGCATTCCCCCTCCTCGGGATATTGATGCTCATTATTTGGAATGTTGGTAGTGGCCACCATGGCACTGGGCTCTTCTTCAATGATTTTCTTCTCTTTTTCATTCCCCTTGTCAGGTTATGACTTAAATTCGGAACATGCGTCTGATTTGGAAGCCTTCAGCTCATCCACTAGTGGTTGCTTGGCCCGACACTCATTTCTGTAGTGAGTGGAGCTCTTATGGAACTCACACCATTTTCTCGTGTCATTCTTTTTATTTAGGGGTTTTTTCTTTTCTTGTGGCTTTGACGGGTTATCCTGGGTCGCCCCGCCTTGGCTTTGGTCTTTGCTCTGTTGTTTGGGAGCACCTTTTCCTTGCTTCAGATTTGTGGATCCAAATTCTAACTTCTTCTTCTTAAAATTCTGCTTAATATTGATAGCATATCGGTATGTCATGCCAAGTGAGGATATGTCCAGGAAGTCCATCTCATCTTGGATGCACTTGTGCAGACAGCCATGGTACTTGAGTACCGAACGCCACTCAGAATCCTTGATACCAAATTTTGTGTGGAGGGTATGGAAAACATTTGTGAACTATGACACATCTTGGTCCTTTCCTTGTCATAGCGTGGTCCACTTTATGTATTTATATTCATATCTCCCAACAGGGTAATATTATTCCTTGATGGCATCTCAGAAAGAATCCCAACTAGGTGCAACTGAAAAAAGTGAGGATTACCTCTCATCCTTTTGTTCACAGTAGGTTTTCCACCAGTCCTTGATGTGTGGGGAAGCTTTGAGAAGTGAAAAAGTAACATTTTACTGATTTGAGAAATCATGAACTAAAAAATATCCTTCCAATAGATTCAACCATTTATCTATGGTGTATGCATCTATCTGGCCTTCAAATATGGGAATGTCCAAGTTAACTTGTACCTTAAAAGGAGTGGCGCCTCCAGAGTGGCTGCTGGATGAATATCTGTGGACTGTGGATAGTCGTCGAAGAATCTGGGCAAAGTTATCCATCATCCCATTCCTTTGTCGCTCTCTTATTTCTTTTCTTCTACCATAAGAGGTCGTCGAGGTTTGTGAGGTTGGTCTTGCAAGGGTTCAACCAAATGGAACCCTAACTCCTTATACCCTGACCTCATTGGGGACATGTAAATAAAAATAGAGAAAGAGAAAACCACTCTGATACCAATGATACGAACATAAACAAGAACATAACAAATTACATATATAACCATAAATACAGAGATGCAACAGAAATAACACTTCATTTCATTAATATCAGAATAATGAAATATGCATACAAACTGAATGGAAATAAAGTAGCTCAGGTGATGGTAGCTTATCTCTGAGAAGATATGTGGTGGATACATGCCTCTGAACTGTGTTACAATGAGGCTCAAGGGCCTATTTATTATTGAACAAGGAAAAACACAAAAAAAAACCATAACCCTAGTAGAGGGAATGCCACGAGTTTGTGGGCCCCATTGGTGTTAGTTGAGCAGCCAACTTCCCGGGGTAATAACTTGGTCATATTATCTTTGTTTGGCACATCTTATATCTTGTTGGAAAGGTCTCTTTGAGTATTATAGGATTTTCAACAAGCCACTACTTATGGCATTAGGCCTACTATGGACCTCAAAAAATGTTGTTTAGGGGGTCAAAATTTCTCCGGAAGTTCAGGACCCAAAAAAATGCTAAAAATAATAAATGTTGGAAAAAACCAGGAAATAGATGAAATTGACTGGAGGTATAGGTGCAATAGGTGAGTGGGCACCAATATCCACCTAGATCATCATAGATATTTGAAAGTTTCATAGTATAAACCATCATTGAAAATAAGATATAGTGAGGATTCCAAACTGATATGTTTGAAAATTATCATAACTATTTAGAAACCTTTACTTCGATAGGGCATATCTCGAAAATAATAGCTATTAGGTATGTGTTATATTCTTTCAACAACTAGTTCTAGGAACTATTACATTTTGTTGGGCATAGTAAAGGGGTTGTATGGGGCATCGGAAACCCACTGTTGGGTTGTGTTATATTCTTTCTATGAATACCTCATGTGCAGGTAGCCCCCTTTAACGGGGTCCAGAGTAGCACCCCAGGAAATTTTTTTTGGACCCTATATTAGGTGGGAGGACCTACTAGGGTTTTGTGCATGGATTTCGCACATGGTTTTGGGCATTGATGAGCCTCATCATTGGGTAATTATATGGGCCTTAATTCACCTCCTAGCTTAGTCAAACCAACTATTCTCATAACTTATTGCATACTTTTGATTATATTTTGTTTATGAGATGAGTTAGAGGTGGATATTTTTCTTTGTGGTCTAATGTGCATTTAATGTAGGATTAAAGGATAAAATCAAGTAATTTTGGCAAAGACCTTGGTCAAAACTAGAGTGGGACAAGGAAGAGGAATTATATGAGGAGAATCCTCCTCATTTACTACCCCTCCATTTGAATATTCCTCCATCAAATCGGAGTGCAAATAGCCAAATCATGAGGACTAGAAGGCAGTTGAGCAAGTGAAAGACAAAGCACCAATTTATCTTGAGTTTGGGAGCTGAGCCTCCCTAATTTTAAGGAAGTCGTTGGAGACTTCATATGTATAAGTAGAGATGCCTAGGACCTCAGTAGGATTCAAATTTTTTATTGTAAAACTCTACTCTATTTTCGAGTTGCAAGACTTGTGACAGTTTTTGATGTAATCCATTGTTTTGATAATAAGAATGAGTTTTGTTTTGAGACAACACTGAGTTAGCTACGAGGGTTGAAGCTCTTGGGTTAGGGCCCAACCATAACAACCAAGGCTCCTCTTTATTGTACATGTATACTAGCATAGATTCATAGTTTCATTGTTCATTTGTTTAGTAGCTACACTTCCATTACATGAGTGTAGATTAGATTGGTTGTTTGTTAGTTTGATACAATTTTTCCCTTCTTTCAATTAGCAGGTTAGCAAGGAGAAAAAGGATCACCATACGGTTGTCAGCAGGTGTCTCGGCCTCACTTCCTCCCTCTGGAACCATGACTTGAGGAAGAAACCCTTCAGGAGCCCCAAAAAACACAGATTTCTAGTTCTTGCATGAGCTTTGGAGTTTGTTGTCTTCATTCAGCATTTGGTTCATTTCATTGTCATCTTTTTCCATTACTACATTTTTTAAATAAGATCTCATTCATGCTTTCATTCCCTTTAGCACTCTCTTCATGCATAATATAGGCAATTGATTCATGCTTTTCTAGTTTATGAAAATGTATCTTGTTGCATAGTTCTTGGAAAACACACATTTTTTAAGCACAACAGGTACTTCAGGAGGAGACCCAGACTTCATCACCAACAGCCGCCTTCCACTTCATCTTCCCTAGCCATCTCTTGTTCCACCATCACCCTCATTAGTTTTTTTTGTCCTTTTTCATTAAAATTCCTCTAGATACATTGAGCGAATCTAGCCATCTCTGATCTTGGATATTGACTCCTAAATGTTCCTAGACCTTCTAACACCCCATCCACTCATCGTGCACATTTTCCAAGCTTCCCACCACCTCAAAATTAGTTCTCGATCGTATCTTGTAGGTTTCTTGTAATTCCTATAAGATCATCCTGTAGGTTTCTAGTACATCCTGTAGGTTTTCCTGAAACAACCTGTTTTGAGGCCGAATTGATGGGGAACCTCTAGGAAGTCACAAAAAGCCTCCTAGGACCCTTCCACACCATCCAACCACTCCCTAAGCCTTTTAGCCATCCTCAATCACCTTCCATCCACTTGTCACATCGACAAGCGCAATTAATTTCCATACTTGATTTTGCCTAAAAAAACCAAAAAAATGAAAATAGATTTAGTTTAGTTTTCTTGCTTACACATTAGTATGGTTTGATGCTCTTTACTTCTGTAGCTTAGACAATATCATTAGGTTAGTGATCATTTAGCAATTCTTCTTAGCACAACTATTTAAATGGTTAATTAGGATATGGTGTGATTTAGCATTACATGTTGTTTTCTTCATTACTACAGTAGTGTAGCTCTCTTAGAATAGATTTGCACTTCTTCCATCAAAGAATCAAGCTTCTTCTGACTCTATAGAAGTCTGGCTTGGAAACCTTGGGTTTTGTCACCGGATGAACAGTGACAACATGCAGGAACTTCACTTTTACTTGTGCATATAGCAAGGTCACCTCCAATTTTGTATGAACCTCAGGTTGATAAGTAAAGATGGTAGCCCAAGAGTTGCAGCATCCTTGCTACAATACTGGTGTTCATCACTTTTTGGCATCGTTGCTGGGGAGGTGTCTGAGTAGAATGTGATTACTGCTTTCTTTTCTTCTACTTTTTGTCTTCAATTTTCTGCCATTAGTTTATTTCTACAAAAGTAATCTAGTAGCTTCCTTTCTTTCATTTTTCATTATATGCTTTTCTTTCCATTCTTCAAGTAGAATTTCAATTCAGCAAGTGGATTTTTCATTCTGTTAGTGATTTTTATTCAATCAGCAATTTCATTTCTGCAAAGTACCTTCTAGCTTAAAAAAATTACAAAACCAACCCAAAAACATTTCCTTTCATGCCTCGTAGGAATAGGGACAATTTAGGGAAATTGTTGCCAAATACCCCCACTACATCCAACATCCAACCTTCTCTCTTCTTTGATTGTTGTGAACTAGAGGAACCTTTAGGTGAGCAACTTGACATATTTGAAGAACCTATAGGAGAAGAAGAAGAAGAGAGACCCATTCCTACTAAACCAATGGCTGAAAACCGAAATGACAAAGGGAATAGAGAGAGAGTTGAGGGTGCCTTCCCCATCAAAGAAACCAACAGGGATACTAAGATGAAGAATATAAGCCCCTTTTCCCTACCTCATTTCCATGGTCTGACCATAGAAGACCCCGACACTTTCCTATTTGAGTTTTTTGTTATATGTTGAACCTAAGACTATACGGATGATGAGCAAAAGTTAAAACTATTTCCATCTACCCTCAAGGATGTAGCACTGTGTTGGTTCATGGGCTTACCTAGAGATAGCATCACAACCAAGGCTCAGATGTAGTAGGATTTTAACAACAAATATCGGGACTACTGTAGGTCAAAGAATACTAAAGAAGAAATTTTCAGGATGACCATAGGCTAGGATGCATCCTTAGAAGACTACGAATAAAGACTCCAGCTTAGTTACAAAAGGGCCAAATGCACACTCAACCCCGAGTCACTAAAGTTGGTCCTGCTTAAGGGAGTAAGAGAAGACCTTCTGGATACATTACACTTATTAGCAGGACGAGATATCTACCAATTACCCTATGAGGATATCAAGACTCTCTTTAAAAACCATTCTAGGGCAGCCAGGAAAAAGGGTAAGGGTAGTCAACCTATGGCCAGTACATCATCTTCCAACTCATCCATCAAGGGTGAAATTGGAAATATGTTGGATGATTTCAAAAGTGAGATGTTGCAAACCCTTGCCTTGAAAATGGTCACCATGAACATCAAAAGAAAGCAAGAGGAAGCAGAGAGAGTCTTGGCCATATTTTTTCCTAGATGCATAAGGAGGCATCCTAGGAATGAATGTCCATTGAACTATATTGAAATTTGATTGGTCTGTGAAGAGAACCACTCCACAAACAAGTGCCCTTCATTACCCAGACTCAAAGTTGTATATCAAGGAGCTGAAGGGGTCACTGAGCAACTTTTCTAGATTAACCAAAGGAGGCCTCCTGGGCCTAGACCATACCAACAAGGCATGCAAGGGTCATCCCATGCATATTACAACCCCAACCAAAACACAACTATACCTTCTTGGGGACCCCCTACTCATCCTTCTCTTTCTACAACCCCCTCCTTGGTCCTATGCATCTCAGTATCATTCCCAGCCAGCCAGCTAGTCATTTCAACCTTACGCTCTGCCACAACTTCAGTGGAATACACCACTCCAGGGGTGGAGGCCCTGATACAACAATGCACCAGCTCCATTGCCTCCACCACCTGCCCAACCACAAATCCTACACTCTGCTCCACCCAAGCAACGACATATGCCTGCCCAGCCAAATTCGAACTCGAACAAGAGGCAGGCTCAGCAAGTATATAGTGGAGAGACATCATATCCAACTTGTGTTGTGGAAATCCAGGAGATTAACCTAAGATCTCAAAGAGTCCTCCTGGATAACAAACCTCCCCCTCCACATAGAGAGGTTGAGGAAGAAAGAGAGGAAAGAAACCATAAATTATATCCACCCTTCCCTGAGAGATTAGCCCAACCACTCCAGCCTACCCCAAAAGAAACTGAACTTCTAGGAGAGTTGAAAAATCTATGTGCAAAGATCCCCCTTCTCCAGGAAATAAAAGATGTTCCCATTTACAATAAGTTAATTAAGGAGAAATGCTTCAAGCATCCAAGAAGAAGAAAAAGGGATGCCCTTACCATTAATGTCATTGGGCAGTTGTTCGACTTAATGCTGGGGCAGGTAATATGTCCAAAATATTTGGACCCTGGAAGCCCTGTAGTAGATGTGCACATCAATGGAACCATTGTCCCACACACTCTAATCAATCTTGGGGTTACCATTAATGTGATGACCAAGGACACCATGCTCAAGCTCAACCTCCAAGGGTCATTAAGGAAGACCACAAAAATTCTCCAACTTGCAGACTGCTCCACAGTCACCCTTGAGGGAATTATGGAGGATGTGATGGTCTCAATTGACTCTTGGGAGTACCCTGCAGATTTTTTAGCTCTCCAGCCTAAAGCTAAGCTCACTAGTTATCCTCTCATCCTTGGGAGGCCATGGTTGGCCACAGCTGATGCTTCCATTAGCTGCAGAGTTGGGAATATGACCATCAAGAATGAGCATATGTCCAAGCAGTTAGTCCTATACCCTCCTACTCAACCTTCTCTAGAGCATGATTTACCTTTATGGTTGGAGGAGGAGGAAGAAGATGAGGTTTGTTCCCCAAAACTTTATGCTTTAGAAGTAACCATGGGAGGAGGACAACAAGATGAGGATGAATTGATTGAACACCTGCTCTAAATTCCAAATCCTGGTTCGTTACCATTAGAAGAAGAAGTAAAGGAAACCCAGAACAATCATCTAGTTGACTTATGCTTGGTCGATTCCAACCAACTCCATGTCAAAACCATAGAATTCGGCCTAGAGAAAACCTTGAAAATTAATCCATCCCTTTCTTCTCTCGAAGAGGAAAAGCTATGCAACATGTTAAAAGAAAACCTAGAAGCCTTCACTTAGAGTTAGAAGGAAATGAAGGGAGTACACCTCGAAGAGGAAAATCTATGCAACATGTTAAAAGAAAACCTAGAAGCCTTCACTTGGAGTTAGAAGGAAATGAAGGGAGTACACCCCTCAGTGTGTACTCACCACATATACATCAAAGAAGGTTGCAAGCCAGTCTGACAACCACAAAGGAGGATGAATCCAGCTCTTAAATATATAGTCAAAGAAGGACTGCAAAAACTTCTAGATGCAGGATTCATTTACCCTATCTCCGACAGTGAGTGGGTCTCCCCTTTAGTGTTAGTTCTCAAGAAAAATGGTAAGTGAATGATTTGTGGATTTGTGTCGATTACAGGGAGTTTAACAAAGCCACAAAGAAGGATCATTTTCCCCTACCCTTCATTGACCAAGTGCTAGACAGCCTAGCAGGGAAAAAGTTTTTTTCTTTCCTAGATGGATTCAGTGGGTACAACCAAATCAAAATCTTCCCAGAAGATCAGGATAAGACCACATTCACCTATCCTTGGGGTAATTTTGCCTATAGGGTCCTTCCTTTTGGCCTATTAAATGCTCCTGCCACTTTCCAGAGAGCAGTCTTGAGTATTTTCATCAAACTAGTACATGATGCGGTGGAAATTTATATGGATGATTTTACACCTTATGGTTGTGATTTTCAAGAAGCCCTGACTAATCTAGGCAAAGTACTACACAAATGAATTGAAAGGAACCTGTCTCTTAGTCCTGAAAAAATTGAATTCTTAATGACTGAAGGGACCATGCTAGGTCATTCAATATCTCAACATGGACTGCAGGTGGACCCAAACAAAATAGTGATCATCAAAAGGATCCCACCTCTAAAAAAGCAGAGAGATGTCAAGAGTTTCTTAGGGTTAGATGGATACTACCGAAGGTTCATAAAGCACTTCAACAAGTTGGCCTATCCTTTATTTGGGTTGTTGGCCAAAGATTCTGAGTTTATATGGTAAAAAAAAATTCAAGGGGCCTTAGACATTTTGAAGGGTAAGTTAACCACTGCACCAATTCTCCAAGGCCTGAACCAGGCCCTCCCGTTTAATATTCATGCTGATGCCTCACATAAAGCCATAGGAACAACCTTAGGTCAATGTTATAGAAATTTTTGGGCACTTCAACCCCAATCATAAATGTCCTTAAACTGAGGGCTCCTAAGTCCCTAAAAGTGTTGCTTCACTGCCTAAAGGAACAAGGTCAGCTGATTACATCATCTCGCAGAAGTTCTCCACTGAAAACTGCTCATAAATGGTCAAAACTAGACCATACTAAAAGCACAATGTAGAAGGTGTGATGCATATCACCTTCCCAGTGTACAAGGTGTGATGCATATTGAATTTCTCCTCTGTAGGGTGTGATGGTCAGGAATGGAAAAATGGCAGGGACAAAATGCGAGGTGGAAGATCATGGAATCTTCTAGAAGCTTCCCCTCTGACACTTGCCTCTCTATT
>APFE031017743.1:184472-217201 GCA_000404065.3 Pinus taeda
TAGAGGAACCCACTACTCTTTGCAAGATATGGTCCATTTTGGGCAACGGGTAGTGGTCTTTTAGAGAGACCTGGTTTAAATTTCTCAAGTCTACACACAGTCTTATCTCTCCTATTTTTTTCTTGGTGGGAACTAAGTTAGACACCCATTCAGAGAATCTGATGGGTGCAATGGTACCTGCTTCAAACATTCTCTTTATTTCTTTCTCAATAAGGGGAAGGAGCATGGGGTTGATTCTCCTGAGTTTCTGTTTGAATGGTTTTTTATTTGGTTTTAAGGGGATGGTATGTTGGATCCCTGAGGTGTCATAGGAATTCAAGTCCTTATAACTCCAGGCAAATACATCTTGGAATTCTTTGAACAAATCCACATATTTCGGTTTTTGGTCAGGGGGCAGATGTTTGGACAACAATCATTCTGGGATGCTCTGCTGTTCCTATGTTGTGTTCTTCTATGGCAGCATTCAAAGGTTCCATCTTTGGCTTTTTGGGCACATCATTGTCATCAAACATGTCTTTCAATGGAGTAAGGCCGACAGGTAGAACATTACTCTTCAGATCAATAAACTCATCCTCTGCTTTGGCTGTTTCCTCTAAACAGATTTGTTTCAGCTATTCTATGTTTGTATTGTTGAAAATAGTTGGGTTAAGGATTTGTTTAGCTGTTGCAGCTGTTACAATCAGGTGATTTTCTTCTGCTAACTGTTGTGAGTCGGCCATGGCATCCATGTCAATGTTTGCTTTGGAAAATTCGTCCTCCAGAGTTAAGAAACTGTTAATCTGGGCATCATTTTGAAATACCTGCCAATCCTTGACATTGTTATGGATCGAAGGTCTGTGTTTTATTTCAGCGGTGAAATGGTGATTTGGTTCAAAGGGAAGCTTGCATGTTCTAGCAAAGGTTGTTAGACTATGGGCATGAATATTATGATCTCGTGGAATTTTGTCAAGCTTGAATTCACTGAAGGCATTGAGTAATTTGGTGGCAGCAGCTCTGTAAGCTCTCATTCTGCTATCATTAGCGACAAAGTTACCTTTTATTTGTTGTATAATCAAGTCAGAGTCACATAGGATGGAGACTTTAGTAGCTCCCAGGAGTTTGAGCAACTTGAGGCCTAAGAGAAGAGCTTCATACTCTGCCATGTTGTTTGTACATCTGAAATTGAGTCTATAGGCATGGCCTTGTGCATGGTTATCATGAGTATTGTAAATCCATACTCCAGCTCCTGCTCCTAACTTGTTAACCGAACCATCAAACTCCAAATACCATGTGATTTCTTGTTTGAGGTTTGTATTGAGAGTTTCAGTGTTTTGGGGATCGGACAGACTTACAATTTCAGTTTCAGGATGTTCTTCTTGCTGTTTGTTGGTTGCCTCAACTGTTGAGACAATTTCATGGGTGTTGGCAACTGATTCCTCATTGATGTACGTTCCTTGCTCCAAAGATAACGGCTTATCACCAGTTGGAGGGCTGGTGTTAACATTAAATAAAATAAAAGAATCCATATTAGAATGGATTGAGTAAATTGGAAAATTTTGGGGTTTTCCCTCACTACTTACCACATACTTCATTAATGTTTCTCTATATAGTCTCTTTGGTTTCCCAAAGACAGATATAGTGGCATAAGAGAGGTTGAGTTGAAGGGACCCTTGCAATTTTTCTCCCCCGATCTGGATAGGAGCATGCCATACTTTGTGGGAATGTCAGCAACTACTACGCCCATTAAGATTGTCTTGTTGGGGAATTGGACTAGAGAGACACAAAGGTCTTTGATCAAGCCTAAACATTTGACTTGACTTGAGTCAAAGGAATACAGATCTTTGTACGGCCTTGTGACATCAAGGTTCAACCTTTCCATTACAGCTTTGGTCATAAGGTTATGTGAGGCACCTGAGTCAAACATAGCATTATGCAGTATTTTGTCATGTATATGCAGACTGACATAAAAAGGTGGAACAGGTCCATATGTTGTTTTTCTGTTAACTTCTAGACTAAACAGTAGTTCAGGGGTATCATCTAAAACGTTCACATCATCCCTTAGTTCTGGTAATTGAAGTGACCTTTGAATTTGTTGCCTATATACATCATGTTTGGCAAGTTCTGAGAGGGGAATGGAAATATTGAGTTTTCCAATCTCTGCTTCTAAACTGAATGGTTTTTCCAATGAGTTCTTGGCGTTGACAGTGGCAAATTTCTCATTTTCAGGCATACTCTCTATGTTTTCTTTTGGAATGTCAATGTCATGATGTATGACAGCTTGTGGTGTTTCTGTTTTAGGAAGGTTTTTAGAAGTGCTATTCAGATCTTCTTTTGGGGAGGAGGGAGGTAGAGGCCGATCAACGGGAGAGTGTGTGTCTGTTACATCCTCCACAGTTACCTGATGAGGGTTTGGGGCAGAGCTGTCAGTTGGTTGATTGACGATGATATTTCCTTTACTTTTGTTGAGTTGTTTGCTATCTTTTGTTCTGCTAGGTGGGGGAACATCAATGGTCCTTATTCTTAATTTGTATTGCTTGTGTACCTCGTACACAGTGGTATCATAGCCTTGTTTAAAGTCGAAGGACTCTCCCGACTTGGTGTGAAATTGTTTTGCATCAGGATATGGTCGGTCTTCTTCCGTAAGGAAGATTTGCTGTTCATTTTCTAAATCTATCAGGTTCATATGAGTCCCATCTGTGGGCTCAGCGAATGTAGATGCCTCCGCATAGTTTTCTTTAAAAGGAGGCCTAATATCATGGTTGGGACTGGCCCTTCCAACGTTTGTGTTTTGTGTTTTTCTGAAGTTTGGGTTCCTTATGGCATTGGGCTGTTGACCCTCCCATGAAGTTTTTCTCTCAACATTGTCTACTCTGTCTCCCAGCCTATGGATGCCACTGATGATAGCATCTAGCTTCTGCTTGAAGGCTGAGGGTTCTTCTTTGAAAGTGGTTCTTCTCTTAGTTCTGGCTCTGTTTCTTTTAGCAATTAGATTTGCTTCCACACTAACAACAATATCTTGCATTTCTGCAAGGCTTTGAGGGGCTCTTTCCCTTAACTGATATGCCATCTCAGCATCAAAGCCATCCGGGAATTTGTACAAAGTGAGATCAGGTGGAGGTCTTAAATTTTGTGGTATTGCATTGTAAACATTGTTAAATCTTGCACAATAATCCAGAACTGTTTCCTGAGGTCCTCTTTTGATAGTATCATACTTAGATAGTATGTGTAGGGGATCTTTCTTTTTCTCCCATCTGTTAATAAATGCCTGGTATAAGGCTTCAGGGTTTAATATGGAATTGGGTGTAAGTGCCCTAAACCAGGTTCTGACATCAATGGTCAAACTTTGGACAAAAATCTTCATTCTTACACTCTCATCATCAATTTCATAATTCTCGAAATAATCCTGCATTTTCTTTGTAGGCTGTAGGGCGGTGCAGGAGGTCGCGCCATCAAAATAGGTGATTTTTGATTGGTAGTCCTGGGGAATAGCCCCGGGATTAGCAGGCAGCTGTAAGGGTGCATATCTAGCCATGATGACGGGGATAAGCGGAACAGCTAGGGCAGCGGGGATAACAGGAACAACCGGGGTAGAGGGAGTAGTGGTGGTAATAGGAGTATGGGATGGAGGTGTAGAGGAGCTGCTTGGAGAAGAAGGTGATGAACCAGGGGAACTTGGGGTTGACCGGAATAAAACTTTGATAGGGGTTGGAACACTGCTTGGCTGAACTGTTTTAGGACTCGCAGCAGTTGGGTCTTCTTTTTGCTTTTGTTTTCTAATGATCTTGGGAATTAAATTCGGATTTTCAAAAACATCTGGGCGATTTGGATCAGGATTTGATCGTGTATCACGCGTTTGCTTCTTAGGAGCCAGCTTCTACTCTATTTTTTGGGAACTTTTTCTAAAAGACACAGGTCGAACGAGGCCTTCACAGGTCGGTTTCTTCCTCTGTGGGGTTGCAGACTGGTTTAGTGAATTTATCTGAGGAGGTCCCCAATGGAGTCGCCATTATGTTATCACTCAGGTTGTCCCTAGGCTCTTGTAGGGATACGGTCGAGGTAACCACAAACCAATCTTTGGATTGCAGGTTCTAGCCCACCTGCAATCAGAGAGGGCTCTCTCTTGATGATTCAACTTTGTTGATGATTTTAGGCTAGCTTTTGGCTCAAGGGTTTTTGTCTATGTTTGGATGGGGGGGAAATGCTTCCAGGTAGAGAGGCAATTTATGAAGTGATAAATCTCAAACCATTGGGCATGGAGTCATGGGTTAGGATTATCAGTGCGTCTTTCTGGTCATATGAAGAATCCCTGGATAACTGTCTTGGGTTTAAGGCAAACATGAGCCATGTGGAATTCATATTTATGCTTAAACAGAGGAAAACATAAAGAAACAACAGAAATTGAGCATAGAGTGTATTTAAACAAATTCTAAGCTAATCTTTCTTTTCGCTGTCTAAGAGCGTAATTCATGAATGAAAACAGAGGTAAGAAGCACTTATTGAGTTATGCACAGCACGAGAATTCCATAATCACTCTTCAACCAGTAAACACAGTGAACACTCCGTTCTCCAAGGCTCATAAGCAGTCTTTGATTATAGAAACTTATCAGATATTACAGTGCGAGTCTCTCCCAGAGAAAAATCAGCTAGAGATAGCTTGTTGACTAATCAACCAACCAACCAACCCACCACCCCATAATACAGTGTTCAGGGCCGTCTTTATAGTGCAAATATCTCGAACTTATTTATTACAATTGACCTAAAACAGGTCTGCAAAGAGCTTTCTAAACCTAAACTTGTGCCAAAATTAAGTGCAAGTAAATATCTATTGAAATTGTGTCAGAGGTAGCTGGATCAAAAGGAGTGCAATGTGGCCCTTGGAGCCTCGATGCAGTACTGCTGGAATAACTGTGCTTTGGGATTTGCAGTTCTGTTCTGTTGTGAGTTTAAATGTGCAATAATCATGATTTGAGAGTTTTGAGTGGCCTCGCCTTCTTTTTTGACTTTGCTAGAATGTATTTAATTTTCTCCTGCTTTGGGCCGCTGTTAAGATCTTCGCTGATACTCTTTGCCGCTACATTGATGGTCTCCGCCGCTTGCTGATACTCTTTGACGTGCTTTTTCCCTGTTGATTTGATCTGATACTCTTTAATCTATGTGTCTGGTCTCTTCCTGTCTTCAAATCGGTTTAATTTGGAAAAATCGGGCAATTTCGGGCTTTTTCTGCGCAAAACGGGTCAAGGAATCAAAAGATTCCCGAAGGATTCCCCAATATCGCTCATTTTCCGTAGCGATGCGCGATTAGCGCTAATCGCGCATCGAAAACTGCCTCTGTTTCTTGTTCCGGAGCTCCGAAGCTCGACTTTTGCGCTTGCGCTAATTTTCGGTTTTCTAGCTGCAGACGTCAGTTGTACGGCGGATGACGTTAGCCAGGTGACGTGGCAGGGTGGCTCATATTTTAATGCGATGCGATAAACTTCTTTCGATGCGATCGCAATATCGCATCGGCGGGGAACGGGAAGGTATTTATTTTGGAAATGCGATGCTTGCGACGACCGATTGTCGATATCGCGATATCGCATCGGGCAACAAGGATGGGGTACACTTATGTGGTGAAAATATTGCGATATGGTGACGCGAGATGGCTTACTAGGATCTGCAGAGTGTTAAGGAAATCAGCAAGGGTCTATTGTGATCGGAAGGAGTGAGTATGTGCGTTAGAAGATGGTTTGAAGGGGTAGCATGAGGGTTCTTGCCAAGTTTCAAACAAACTGAGCAATTCCCGGGGGTACTTATGGTTATTTTTCAACCAGGGGGAGGGATATTTACATAGGGGATCATTTACATAGTTTTAGTAGGGGGATGGGGAAAATATAGGGAGTTTAAATAATAATGTCAGTAGTTAATATGGAGATGGTAAGAAAGCTCTAAGTTTGAGAGATCTTAGGCTTCAACAGGGAGATAAAATTTTATAGCGAAAGTATGGATCCTTCCTCGAGATAAGCAGACCTTCACCTAGGCTAAATGACATGTAAAATGATGAAACTAAGAGATGTCAAGCAAATCTTGACCTCTTTTTGGGGAAATTAGTTAAGGATTTGGGGGAGATGGAGAGAGGAAGTTAGTTATGCCTGGTTTGAGCTTCTTCAAAATAGAAATGCTTGATGATTATGATCTGAGTGTAGATGGTACTTTTAAAATATGAATAGACATCAAGATTCTGCAACCTCAAAACTACCTACCCAGCCTACTTACCTAACATTTTTTCTTCTTTTGGTTTGGGTGCACTTAGACTTGCAGACCCAACATTTCAATTTTTTCTTTTTTTTATGCTTTCCTATCTACAAACTACCCTTATTTCATCCAAGGGCCCAGATTAAGCAGTTGGGCTCCTTTGATTCTCTACCTATCTAAGAATCTGCCAAGATTAAGCTGTTTGGACAGAATTTCATCCTCTATATTATAAAACAGGAAATTGAAACCTAGGGAGACTAGGATTAAGCTGTTTGGACCTCCCTTTAGCTGAAAATTGTACAAAACTGGAATAACTTCTCAAGATTTGGAAAGCAGTTAGATGAACTCTGAGTAGCCTTCTTTGCTTGGTGACTGTTTAACAAATATGGAGCATTGCAACATGCAAAGTATGACATATTTGGTCTGTAAAATGTCAATCATGAAATATGAGTAACCTGTTGCAGCATGAGGCTAACATATCCTAAATTAGAATTTCTTTCTAAGAGCTTTAACAAACTTAGACCATGAAGAGATAATTTTACCTTTTTGTTTCAAATCTGATTGAGTTTTACTTTCCCACCAGATCAAAGTTGTTCCTCCCATTCCAAGTGTAGTTAACAGAATTTTTGCAGATTCATCAACAACATTTTGAATTCTACAATACACCTCAATTTGTTCTATTTGGATATCTAGCTTTTTAGGATTCATTTCACCATCATATATTGGCAACTCAAACTTAACATCAAGCTTCAAAAAAGGAGATTTCTTTTGCTTCTTTTGTGAGTCTGAATCTGAACTTGCATGATAAGAGAGTAAAGAAGGAGAATGAGGTTCATTACCATAAGGTTTTTGCTTGCCCTTTCGATCTTTCGTCCCTTTAGAAGATGAAGTTGCATCTCTCTTCTTCTTATCTTCATAAAGCTCTACAATCATCCTTTGCATATTAAGGAACATTTGTTGATATTGTTCCTCTCCAACGACCTTTGTTTTAGGATCTTCTCCTTCATTTGATTATCTTATCTTCAACTTTTGAGAGACTTTCCTCTTTCCAATCTCTGGATTTATCTTTTCAAGTTTCCCTTCTCCACGTCGCAACTTGGACCTTGTCAATATTCACATTGGAAAATATCTTACTTATACATGATCAACCTTGCTCTCATACCAAAATATGATCCAAAAATAAGAGAATTGACTATTTGCATAATTTCACCAAATATTAACTAAGGTTACTTTTAAGTGAATAAATGAGTAAATTTGATTTTTTAAGTGCCTTAAACTTAAAACTTGAAATCTGAAAACAACCATGAACAACAGAAATAAGAAGTAAACTCGATGACGAAGTTGGTCCCTCCTAGACTACATCTCCAAGTCCGCTGAATTAAAAATGCTCATAAAGTCTCTTTACATCAAATTCACCATTTTGGAATGTGCACATAGGCATCAATGGCTACTGTCAGAAGATAGGCCTCGACCTCATTTCTCCAACACAACTTATAGATCTCAAAGAGGCCCAATATTGGCCAAGTTATGCCTCAAAAGGCATTTACAGACACTGTTCAAAAGAATTACAGACTCGACTCATTAAAATTCTCTTGGCTCTAGTGCAGTGGCAAAACCTTTTATAATACCCACAGGAGGTCCTGGGGTCAAACCCACAGGCCTCCGGGATTTGATTACATCAAAATGTATTAACATGGAAACACGTTGCAACAACATTGTAATACATAGTACATTTATAACCTTACTGTCTGCGCCACATATGAAATATGTTCCTATCCAAAGTTTTTAACATAGCAATACAATGGACTGGCGAATATCTTTTAACATCCCCATGGCATTTGGTTGGAATCGAAGGTTTTAACATAGTATATAATCGTTGGTATTAACATACCCCACACCACTGTATATCATATGATTAATAACCAACAACCAACAATGATATATGACTTCGACTCATGTCATATGATGTTAACTTTGGAATGCGGTTTAACCAAAGTCTTAACATAGGATTAACCCCATGCCATATGTGGAGGTCCATCTGTGTGCTAACTTTAGAGTGGAATCTGTGTATGGTTTGGATCCGAAGTTAATATGAATGGGCTTTGGCAGGCTTGCCGATATGGTGGGCCGCCAACCCTTTCCCACCATTGCAATTCAAGGAACCTTGAAAGATAAGTTTGCGCTCATGTATTAATAAAGTTAATGTGTGGCTTGTTGGTAAAGTTTTGTGGTGTCGACCTGATGGTCATGGGTTTGATCCACACCTTGGTACTTTGACCTGTGGATTTGACCTACGTGGTGTGTTGACCTTGCCACATGTCATGCTCTGAGACTGCCACGTGCCCTGTTATGAGACTGCCACTTGGCCTGCTCTGGCCCATTTTTTGCATGTTTGGGAAAAACTTCAGAACACGTTTTCTCCCTCATACGAAGGCCATTTTGAAAACTGAATATAACACTGGAATTAGTGCAACAAGATCTTCGACTTGGCACTAGTTTCATGAGCATATGATACTGTTGAACTTTGAGCATTTTGAGGATCCTCCTAGATCAACAAGCGAGCGTCGAGCCAAGCAATTACCAGTGGTCGAGCTGAAGGCTTCTGAATTAGATGCATGTTCTAACTCTGAGTCAGAACTGACAAGGGGAATGACAAAGGGAAGCAGATTATCAATGCAAAGCCTAGTGCCACCGTTGTCACCACCAAGATCTAGAAGATGAGCCCGAAGATCCAGAGGAGGGGGAGCAACTCTTCCACTCACAGATGTGGGTGAAGAGTTCTCCACCACAATCATTGTCGACAATGAGAGCGAAAAGAACCTCATTTCAGGAGCGGTCATGAAGCGGTTGGGCCTACTGACTACACCACACTAGCATCTGTACACCATCGGGTGGCTTCACCAAGGGAGAGATCTCCACGTCAACCAACAATTTCGCCTTCCCTATAGTATCAATCCCTTCACGGATGATGTATTATGTGATGTTTATCCTCTTGAAGTTTGTGACGTATTATTATGCCAACCATACTTGTGGAAGCGACATGTTGTGTATGAGTCTAGGCTTCACACTATTATTATTACTTTGGGTGATAAGTTGTACAGGATACCAGAGATAACACCGCTTACCACCATTTCTTTGATCTCTGCGAAGCAATGCAATAAGATCATTTCCAAGACCAAGACATTTGTTTTCCTTATGATTCACCTCAAGGCAAGAAGAAGATTGTGGCCATGATCTTTAGACAAGGCTCCTCTGCATGACAATGACAGATGGACAAGGTTGTGGAGGAGTACAGGGACATCTTCACCTCACCCACAGGGGTACTTCTACATTGTTAGGTCGAACACTCCATCGATTTGACCCCTAGCGTGCCACTACCTAATGGACTAATCTATCGACGCTTTGTTCCAGAGAACGATGAAAGCAAGAGGCAGATTCAGAAGCTGTTATAGAAAGGGCATATCAGGTCAAGTTCATCGCCCTGTGGGAGTCCGATTGTGTTGGTACAGAAGAAGGACAGGACCCCGGAGACTCTGTATTGACTATCGGGCACTGAACAAGATCAATGTCCACAATAGGTATCCAATCCCACATATTAATGACCTTCTTGACTAGCTCAAGGGGGGGAATATTTCAGCAACATTGACTTGAAGTACAGTTATCACCAAGTATCGATCAAACCCTTTGATGTGTGGAAGATTGCCTTCAAATCCAAGGAGGGCCTTTTTGAATGGTTGGTCACGCCTTTTAGGTTGATGAACACCCCCACAACCTTCATGAGGCTGATGGAAAACATCTTGTGACCCTTCACCAACTCATTCATGGTGGTGTATTTGGATGACAGTTTGATCTTCAACCAAAGTTGGGAAGAGCACCTCCACCATATTCGAGAGGTCCTCCAAACCCTACAAAAACACAAGTTGTGTGCCAATTTGGAGAAATGCACTTTTCATATGATCTAGGTTTAATATCTGGTGTACATCATTGATGAACGGGGGTGTGCATGTGGACCCAACTGAGATACAAGTCATTTGGGATTGGTCAGCCCCAACCACTCTAATAGAGCTCTACAACTTTCTAGGTCTTGCCAACTTCTATCGCAAGTTTGTGTAGGGGTTCTCTCAATCACTTGGTCCTTGAGTCCAATCACTAAGGGAAGAGAAAAAGTGAAGCTATTTTGGTTTGAATCCCAGTAGAAGGCATTTGTTGAGTTGAATCATCACATTTTCTCTACACTAGTTCTCACATTACTACACTTGTAACAAGCATTTGAGATCGAGATAGATGCCTCTGATTATGTTATTGGTGCAATTCTTACTCAATAGGCGCATCTAGTGGCATATCACAATGAGACACTTTTAGACATAGTCCGAAAGTATCCCACCTAAGACAAAGAGATGTATTTCATTGTGTAGGCCTGCCGAAAATGGAAGCATTACATTCTGGGCAAGGAAATGGTCATCCACACATACCACTGACCCCTACAGTTCATACAGACACAAGGGAAGTTGCAGAACGATTGCCATCAGAAATGGTCCACATACCTATAACAGTTCCATTTGAACATTAAGTACAAGAAGGGAAACAGCAACAATTTTGCAGACTACCTCACCCAACTGCCGGCCATGGCGCTGACCACTGTGCTCAACTCTTGTGGGCATGAGACTATGGGGTGGTTGCATATTTACAAGAGTGATCCAAAATTTGGCAAAAAATACTAGATGCTCCTGAAAGGAAAGAAAGTTCCAAATTTTCACCTCCAAGATGAATTGTTGTGCCACCTAGACACCTCTGTGTTCCTTCAAGCGAGCATGCCAAAATGATTTGGGAGGCGAACTACAGTCTAGTCGCTACACATTTTGGGGTAGAGAAAACAATGGTAGTGTTGCAAAAGTATTTTTATTGGTTGAACCTTCGGCAAGATGTTGGGAAGTACATTAGATCCTACATTGTTTGCGTCATTGCTAAACCGACCATCAATAATAAATGCCCATATACTTCTCTTCCTACTCCCAGTCGACCTTGGGAATCCATCTCCATGGATTACATGTTGGGCCTTCCTTCTACTAAGCATGGCAATGATTACGTTTTCATGGTTGTCGAAAAATTCTCTAAGATGGCCATTCTGGCGGTCTTCAAGAAAAGTATCACAACAGAAGCCACTACTAAGCTCTTCTTTTAACGAGTGTGGGTACACTTTGGGATCCCACAATCCATATCTCAGATCAGGACAGCAGGTTCCTAAGTACATTTTGGTCAAGTCTCTTGTTGATGTTGGATACCAAGCTCACTAAGTCCATGACTTTCCACTCCCAAACTGATGGCCAAACAAAGGTCGTCAACAGGATTATCGTACACATTCTGCGCATGTACAACTCAAAGCATCCACACGAATGGGGTGAAAGCCTCCCCTATGTCTAGCATTGATACAACAGAGCTCTCCATAGCTCAATTGGCCACAACCCTTCTCAGGTGGGATTAGGATTCCAACTACTGTGTCCCATTGATGTGGCCATACCATTTGCAGCTACTTTGATAGATTTAGCTCATGTCCAATCTGAAGCTAATAAGGCTAACATCTTCATTGAGCGCATTCAACATATCTGCCAGTAGGTCCATGACATATTTGACTAACCCAATTCTAAGTACAAGCAACGTCATGATCAACATCAGGTGGCACACAAGTTCCAGGTGGGCGACAAAGTTTGGTTATATTTACAGAAGGAACTTCTTGTTGGGCCCCACTGCAAACTTTGCCACTCTGATATGGGCCTTACACCATCACTAAGTTTGCATGGGATAATGCTTTCAATCTCAGCATTCCACCATTCCTTGGCCTGCACCCAATGTTCAATGTGGATTGTCTTTGACCATACTTTCCACCATTATTTGACACCTCAAACATTGTAGAACAACTCACACCAACAAAGTTAAACTCAAACTGCATGGAACAGGCCACAATTGATCATATTACGAACACACAGATCAAGAATACTCGCCAACAGAAGATCCAATTGTATTGGGTTGTCAAATTTGGCCAACTCTTTCACCAAGGCAAGTGGATCACCAAGAACCAAGTTCAACAAAAATTTCCTCATCTCATGGAGGCACTCAACGCAATGGGGACCATTACTTCCTAAGGGGGGATGACTAATCCATGTGGATATTGGTGGCCACCCGCCTATTCCAATTGGACCCCCACCATTGTTTCTTTCACTTTTTCAGTTTCCGTAATTGTAGCACAATTTAATTTTTTTTTTTTTTTTTGTAGTTTTTCGGGTCCTTAACTTCCGGAGCCGTTTTGAGGTCTTAAACAACATTTTTTGGAAAATGGGCAAACACAAGACTTTAGTCAATGTTTGTAGTCAAAAGTTGTATTCCTCAGATATATCTTTCTAACAAGGTATTTTTCACATCAAATAGGGATCGTATGCAAAATTACGACCCTGGGAAGTTGATGTACCAATTTACTCAAACATGGCCCATATTTTTGGCGCTTCATCTCCTAGGGTTAGGTTTTTGGATGTTTAGGGTTTTCCATTGTTTCTCAATAATAAATAGGCCTTCAAACCTCATTGTAACATAGTTCAAAGGCATGTAGTCACCACATCTCTTCTCAGAGTTAAGCTATCATGGCCCGAGCAAGTTTATTTCCATTTCTGTATGTAAGCATATTTTAGTCTTTGATATTAATGAAATGAAGTTTTTATTTCTGTTGCATCTCTACGTATATGTGTATTTTGTTGCATTCCTGGATAAGTGCAGATCAATTCCTTCATCCATTCTCTCGAGAGAAAAGTGTTGTGAGACAAAGGATTCCCTGACAGTAGTATGTTGTTTGAGGGCTCGGGGGTGGCCAACTGTAGAAATATTATGTGCAACTGAGCCTACGATTGGGTGGAGAGTCATCCCCAAAAAATTGTTGCGATTAGCGGGATTCAAATAACGTTCAACTTCGAAATCACAAGTAAGGAATATCATCGCTACAGGCAAGTTGTCTCTACTCATATTTTTCGAAATCCTATGCTAATTAGTAGAATAATTGTATGTTGATTATAAATCGCATAATTGATATAATTAGTTTGCATATTTAATTCTAGGTCGTTACATATGTTATTAGAGCAAGTTCCAACCCATTAAGGCCTTTGGGATTTCTTCAATATATATATATATATAATTAGTAAAATGCATATTGAATGAATTGCGAAACAATTGGTTTATTATTAATTATAATGCACCCTTTATTAATATATATTTCCAAATTTTGTAATAAATTTTTGGAAAAAATTGTGTTACCTAACTTACTAACTTATTAGTGTTTCGACTTAAGTGAGATTTCCATCCAGGGATAAAGGGGACACAACTTCGATATCTTAATTTCGATACTTGTGAGTTGGTGGTTTCATTGCCATCTAACATAGGAAGCTTAAACAAATCAACACACCCTTTATTAATATATATTTCCAAATTTTGTAATTTTTTTTAGGAAAAAATTGTGTTACCTAACTTACTAACTTATTAGTGTTTCGACTAAAGTGAGATTCCCATCCAGAGATAAAGGGGACACAACTTCCATATCTTAATTTCGATACTTGTGAGTTGGTGGTTTCATTGCCATCTAACATAAGAAGCTTAAACAAATCACTAGATAGAGTGAGATTGCCATCCAGAGATAACGGGGACACAACTTTGATATCTTAATATCGATACTTGTTAGTTGGTGGCTTCATTACCATCTAGCAAGAAAGCTTAAACAAATCACTCGATGGAGAAAAGTAGATATGTTTGATGGTTAAATAATGGTTTTATGCCATTGTTGCCAATTGGTTCGACACCAAAGATTCCTCAAGTCACTTTATAGGGATGGCTACCTTCATTTATTGGCATAAAAGAATATTTTGTAAATAATATATAACTAGTTAGAATAAAGGATTTACAAACCTAAGTCATGCCTGAGGTGGAAACCCCACCTCCAGTCATTGTAGAGATCGGAACCCCAGCGGAGCAAACCATTTTATGTTGCTTTGGGGAAATAACAAACATCTTTAAGGATTGGGTCACAAGCCAAGGTCAAGGTCAAAGAAATGATCAAGGTCAAGGAGGGGAGCTGGAACCAAAAATAGAGACAAGGCTTAAATTCTCGGTTTAATGTCGAAGATAAACAAACAAACCTCAATATTATGAAAGAAGCCCAAAAATCCAAATTACCAGAGTTCATAGGTCAAGATGGGGGTTCAATAGTATAAGCTTGGGTAATCAATGTCAAGAGAGCACTTAGCTTTAAGGCATATAATTTAAGGGAAAAGGCCCAAATAACAATGAGTCTACTAAAAGGAGAAGCTTTATTATGGTGGGTAAATGAAAAAACGAAGATGCAAGTCACCCCATTTCAAGTTACTTGGGAAATGTTTGAGGAAGCATTTAGAACTAGGTACCTATCAGAGGAATACAAACACCAACAAATAGGGGCTTTCCATGCAGTGCAACAAAATGGTAGATCTATTGAAGACTATGAAGTTTAATTCTATGCGTTGATCCATCATGAGGACTATATGGCAGATGATAAATGCCAAATTGAAAGATTCCTACATGGGCTCGATCCTTTGGTTCGAGCAGAAGTTGCCATGTGGAAACCCACCACTATGGCAACAACTACTAGTTTGGCCAAACAAGTCCAGAGGATGATAAATATGAAAAGGAAAATGGTGGTTGATGAAAATATAGAGAAGGAATCCCTCAAGGAGGGTGTAAGCTGAAAATGGGGACACCAATATGAATCCCAAAAAAGATGAAACGAGGTTGCCAGGATTGTTAGTGCAACCTCTTGGGTTGCCTCCATAATAATGTAGGGGTTAGCGCTACTTAAAAATAACTAGTAGTAGAGCTAGAGGAGTTGGTGGCCAAGAACAAGGACATATAGGGGATCAAGGTAAATTCAAATGTTGGGAATGTGGGGGTCCACATTACAGAAGGGATTGTTCGAAGTATCAAGCTGGGCCGAGACAACAAGGACAACAAGAAAAAGGATAAAAACCATAGACCCAACATCGAATTCATGCCATTGTAAACCATCATCAAGATAAACACAAGCCACTGTTTTGGAGTCTGTAAATTTCCAAGGAGGGAGTCCTTCCGGTTGAACCATTTTGTATACTGGACCATCAGGTTTGTCAACTTAAGAATCGTGAGTTGAGCAAGTCAAGGTCCAACAAGATCAATATAGCCCCAGGTCAACTACTTGGGAAGATGTATATGTTATTTTTCATGACTTTCCTTACCTATTTGATTAAATTGTGTCATGAACTAGATACGATTGCATGACTTAGATTTGATAAACACTTTTGTGGAGTGTCTAAATCATGCCTTATTGTTTAAATTTTTTTGATACATCTAAATCATACATTGTGATTTCAGTTAATTTTTATGTCAACATAGGACTATTGAATTATAATTTTGAGAACAGGGTTCATGATATGATGGTACGTGGTAATTGGACATAGTTCTGATGAGGGGATATTTATGCACATGTGGTTCTTATTTATTTATTTTGTTATGATAATGATTTTGTATACTCATGATGGGTATGATATGCATATGGATTATGACGTTATGATATGAGGTTATATTGACATGTGATTAGTTTATATGTGATGCCATGATATGTCTTTGATGTTGATATGTTGATGTTATAACTTATGAGGGTATTTTATGTGGTAATCATATGCAAATTTTATGACATGCATGAGCATGTAGTTCGTTATTATTCAAAATGTTGTGATTAACAATGATGTTATGTTCTCGTGATGACATGCAAAACTTGGCATGTGGATTATTTGCTACGATACTATGATGTTATAACTAATGCACTAGTTGCATGTTGAGATGTGGTGCTTGATAGGAAATCCACAAATGGGTCGAGAGGGCCAATTATTAATGATCTTGTGGGAGCCTATATCTGCAAGGGAGAATATGAAACACCATATGGGTTGGGGACATAATTAGTCAACAATACATATGCTAGTGGTTCCTTTGTCTCATATAACTCTTGATGGATAGCTCTTGAGGGGCTATGGGACCATCTTGAGGAGGTCAAGCACCTAATATTGGATTGGGTTGTCGAAGTCTGGTGGGGGTATAAGGACTTCGATGCCTGGGGCTGTGTACGTTAGTGAGTGTGGAGGGAGTGAGCCAACCTTTCAAGATGCTTGGAGTACTACTGCATGAAGTATTGAGTTGTGTGCCTTCCTTGGGGCATATGAGGTATGATTCAGGTGCGAGCCTTGGGCTATGATACAGACTAATGAGGCTTTATGCTTGGTTCCGAAAGTTGGGAAAAAATACTAAGATTCCTTGGTATTTCCTAGGTGTTGTGGAAACTTTCGATGCCTGCTGGTTATACTAGTTCACCGGAGGGTGTAGGGCAAATATGAAGTAATAAATAACTAAATAAAATAAAAAGTTAAATGATTCAACTTAACTTTGGGACGAAGTTCCTTAAAGAGGGGGAGTATGTAATGCCCCTAATAATAATAAAAATAATAAATAATTTATATAAATTAAACTATAAGTAAATAAATAATAAAGAAAATATAATAATAGTAAAAATAATAAATAAAGAGAGAATTTAATAATAATAAATAAATAAAATAGTAAATAATACACTGGAGTTCTAAATAACTACATATAAAAGTAAACTATAAAAATATTAAGGATAAGTAAAGTTAAGAGAAAGTAAAATGAAATAAAATAAGAAAGAGTTAAATTAAGAGAAATATTAATTTAAATAAATTTTAAATAAAGAAATAAAAGTTGCATGTTGACACATGGATTGTGTGCATGCAGACCCCTTTCCATTTTTTGGTCTATTTAATTGACGAGGAGGAGGATGAGATTGATCCAATCCTTCATCCATTTTCTTGGGAGAAAAACATTTTGAGAGAAAGGATTCCCGATCGTAGTATGTTGATTAAGGGCTCGAGGGTGACCAACTGTAGAAAGATTATGTGTAGTTGAGCCCACAGTTGGGTGGAGAGTTGTCCTAAAAGAATTGTTGTGGTTAGCGGGATTTAAATAACATTCAAATCCAAAATCACAAGTAAGGAATATCATCACTACAAATAAGTTGTCTCTGCTCATATTTTTTGAAATTCTACGCTAATTAGTTGAATAGTTGAGTGTTGATTATAAATCACATAATTGATATAATTAGTTTGCATATTTACTTTAGGGCTGTTATAATGGGAGGTCCTTGGGGTTTGAGAGGCTGGTCTTGCAAAGGTTCAACTGGTTCGAGCCCTAACTCCTTATACCCTAACATCGTTGGGGACATGTAAAGAAAAACATAGAAATAGCAAATCGCTTTGATACCATTGATCTAGATTTATGCAGGAACATAACAGAACATAGATGTAAACGTAAACACAGAGATGGAGCATAAATAAAACTTCATTTCATTAACATCAAAAAACTGAAATATGCTTACATACAGAATGGAAATAAACTAGCTCGGGCGATGGTAGTTTATCTCCGAGAAGAGATGTGGTTGCTACATGCCTTTGAATTGTGTTACAATGAGGCTCAAGGGCCTTTTTGTAGAAATTTTGGCTGTAGATCAACCTGATTATGCAATATAACTAAAGAAAAATACTTAATTGATCCAGGTGGCTCTAGAGAGACACCCAGGACAAAGAAGGTTCATGAATGCTAAAAAATCAAAGTGCTTAGAATGATGTTGACCTAGGACCAGAGCGTAGATCTCATCGTCCTAATTCCAATAGCGCGAACGACACTTCAATCCGAGTCCTTATGATGAAGTTATCGCGAAAAAAAGGTTGCTTTCTTCCTTAGGAAAATGAGGCATTTTCCTTTAAAAATGGGTTTTTAGCCTTTAAAAGGCAAATCACAATCGAAGGCAAGCAATGGCCAATATCGGCGATATCGGCACTTGCGAATCAGTGATGGAGTGTCGAATTGGTGGATCGGGTCGGCGAAAGGCCTAGGACCAGGACCCCGGGCCATAATGATTGCTGATATCCGCGATCAAAATGATTGGCATATCGGTGATCAACGATCCCCCGATATGCAGGGCTATTTGGCAGCAATGATAGTGATAAGCGATAAGAGCGGACCCGATGGGAATTATAAGCCCGATTCGATAAAATTTGAGATCGAGGAATTCAAACTTTTTAATGTATTCCAGTGTATTTTTGTTTTGGCTGAATCTGTTAAGTGATGCGATAAGCGACTAAAGAGAACCCAATAGGGTTTATAGGGCAAATTTAATATATATTGAAGTCCATTCTTTTATGATTTGGTCAGAATTTCCAATGTTTTCAGTATTTCTATGTATTTCTGTTTTAACAAAAAAAGGCCATTTTGGACAATTTTGTTGCACTGTCGATGCTTCTATGCAAACGACTTCTATTATGAACAAAACAACTCTGATTTCTAAGTGGCCTTGTCCCCAACCATGTTATAAAATACGATGGGTGCAAAGAGCCGGGCGAGGGAGGCGAGAAGCTGTGTGCCAGAGGAAGAGAAGGGCCAGAGAGCCGGGCGAGGCTATGTGCCAGAGGAAGAGAAGGGGCAGAGAGCTTGTGACAGAGAGTGCCAGAGAGCCTGAGAGCTTGTGCTAGGATGTGGGCGAGAGCCTAAGTGCCAATATCATCCCAATTAGGAGGTTGCGCCCAATGGAGAGTCACAAAGCGCTTGAAAACCAGAGCATTGATATGCCGCGGAAAGCCATAGCGCTTGATCGAGGTAGTGCGAGAAGGTAGCCAACGAACCAGATTGGTCAGGCAGAGCTGCAGAACTGCGGCGACATAGCCAGAACGCTATGAAGCTAGATATCCAACGAGCTACAGAGCCGAGAGTCCAGAGCAGTTATTGTCTCTTTGCTCGATTATTCTCTTTATGACCGATTCTTCTTAAAATCGATGCTGTGAGATCGATGGCCGAGCAAGATTCAACGCATTGAAACAACTATTTCAGATGCCCAGATTGTGATAAGCCAAAAAACTATCTATGCATGGGGAGACGAAGTCCAGATTAGTATCGGGCTGTGCCTACGCATCAACAATGTGAACAACACATTCACAATGGATTGTTTCGCTAAGGATCCAGGTGGCTCCAGAGAGACACCCAAGACAAAGAAGGCTCATGAATGCTCAAAAGTAAAAGTGCTCAGAATTATATCGACCAGAGCGTAGATCTCGTCGTCCTGATTCGAACAACGTGAACTACACTTCAATCCGAGTCTGGATGATGAAGTTATCACGAAAATAAGGTTGCTTTGTTCCTTAGGAAAATGAGGCATTTTCCTTTAAAAATGGGTTTTTAACCTTTAAAAGGAAAATCGCAATCGGAGGCAAGTGGTGGCCGATATCAGCGCTTGTGAATCGGCGATGGAGTGTCAGATTGGCAGATAGGGTCAGCGAAAGACCTAGGACCAGGACCCTGGGCCGTAGTAATTGCGATTAGTGATTGCCGATATCGGTGATCGACGATCGGGACGATCGGCAGATCGACGATCCCCCGATATGCAGGGCTATTGGAAGCAGCGATAACGATACGCAATAAGCGCAGACTCGATGGGAATTATAAGCCTGATTTGATAAAATTTGAGATCCGAGAATTCAGACTTTTTAGTGTATTCCCGTGTATTTTGGTTTTGGCCGAATCCATTATGTGATGTGATAAGCAACTAAAGCGGACCCGATAGGGTTTATAGGGCCGATTTAATATATATTGAAGTCCGGTCTTTTATGATTTTGGTCGAAATTTCTAATTTTTTTAGTATTTCTGTGTATTTTTGTTTTAACAGAAAAAGGCCATTTTGGAGGATTTTGTTGCATCGCCAATGCTTCTATGCAAACGACTTCTATTTTGAACAAAACAATTTCGATTTCTAAGCAGCCTTGTCCCAAACCGTCTTATAAAACACGATGGGTGCAGAAAGTCGGGCGAGGGAGGCGAGAGGCTGTGTGCCAGAGGAAGAGAAGGGGTAGAGAGCTTTTGACAGAGAGTGCCAGAGAGAGTAAGATCCCGTGCTAGGATGTGGGTGAGAGCTTGAGTGCCAATATCGTCCCAATGAGGAGGTTGTGCCCGATGGAGAGCCGCAGAGCGCTTGAAAACCAGAGCGTCGATACGCTGCGGAAAGCCATAGCGCTTGATCAAGGCAGTGCGAGAAGGTAGCCAACGAACTAGATTGGTTAGGCGGAGCTATAGAACTGCAACGACATAGCCTGAATGCTATGAAGCCAGATAGCCAGCGAGCTACAGAGCCGACAGTCCAGAGCAGTTATTCTCTCTTTGCTCGATTCTTCCATTTATGATCGATTCTTCTTCTTGTGATAGATTCATCTTTTGATCGATTCTTCTTCAAATCGATTCTGTGAGATCAATGGCCGAGCAAGATTCAGTGCTTTGACAACAGCTGTTTAAGATGCCCAGATTGCGATAAGCCAAAAAGCTATCTATGCATGGGGAGCCGAAGTCCAGATCGGTATCGGGTTGTGCCTGCGCATCGACAATGTGAACATCGCATTCACGGTGGATTGTTTCGCTAAGGATATGAACATCTGCTTCTTCATGTGCCCTTTGTGGTGTGAGATATATGATTTGATTATATACTTCTTCTTATTCCATTATGCTGCACAGATCCTTGATTGATATTGAGGCAGGATATTATTTATTATATGTTGTCATGATTCCTTGCTGATTTGATGCGGAATATTCTATGTGATATACCTACTGCCATAACTCTTCATGTTATGTTTTGAGATCCCTTGTTGTATTTTGTTGGGATACTTTTGTTTTTGTCATGCATGTTTTTTGTGTCATACTGATAGGAGTTTGATTGAGAATTCCGGTTGGGGAATATCTCGTAGAGCCACTTCTGCATGAGGGAATTTTTCCTTGTATGATCACGACATCATCTCTTGTGTACATCACCATTATTGACAACACTTAATGTAGCGGCCTACACCATCTTGACACCGGGGCTCGGAGATGTAGTCCCTCCTACATGAACTCCGTTATCAATGCTTATGTTTTCATGTGCTGATGATTGTTATGTTCCTCTTATTTTCAACATGCATATGCATTCATTAATGCTCTTTTAAAATGTAATTTTAGCACATCATGAAAGTAAAAGGTCTTGGACAGGTCCTTCTTCACACCCAGACCTGGATCGAGTGGTATCAAAGCGGTCTTTACATGTATGTGAATTGTAGCGTGAACAATGGAACGTGTAATGGCGGAGGATGAAAGAGTGATGTGCGAGACAATGCTCGACATTTCCAAGAAAGTGGAAATTGTTTATGAAACTATACAAAAAGAAACAGATGAAAAGCAGTGGTTACAACTTTAGTTGAAAGCTACAGAAGAGGCCATGGAGGAACTGAAGCAAAACAAACATAATATTCAAACAGAGAATGATGAATTGAAGATGCGCTTACATGAAGAGAAAGAGGAAAAGAAAATTTTGCTACGACAACTGCATGCAAAAGACGAAGCCTTGGAAAAGCTGCAGCAAGACCCATGTGAGGAAAAAATTAGTTCTCCATCTTCATGTATATTTCTTGATGATGATTTCGTTGTGTTTGAAAATCACACCACAAGAATTGGCTCCAAACTGTTGAAGAGAATGGGTTATCAAGGAAAAGGCTTGGGCATTAATGGCTAAGGCATTGTTAGCCCCATCAAAGTAGAGAAATTACCTCGTCATGTAGGACTTAGGTATGTTAGGAAATAAGTTGGGGAATGCATTGAGATAGTTAGTGAACCACCAACAATGGATAATGAGAAACCATCATCAGATATTTCCAAGCCGAAAGAGAAGGTAAAAGATGTTGATTTCCTTTTGGTTTCATCTTCTCATAATATGATGTTTGTTGGATATTTTGAGGTCCCAATTACAGGGATAAACATGAGTCTCCTTACAAGGATGAGGCACGAGGAAAAAGAAGGAATTGGTGTTAATAAGCAAGGCATAACTCCACCTTTGGAGGTTGTGCATGAACATCCATTTACAAGATTGAGATACACTAAAGGGGAGTGCTCAAAGGTGTTAGATTCATCCGAGACATCGTCGAGGAAAGAGAATGATGGGAAAAATCCCCATCATCCCATGGCAGTTTCCATTGCAGGAAGAAAGCGGAGGCAAAGTCTCATTGCCATACTGACATCAAAGATAGCAAAGGAAGGTATAACCATTTTCAATCTTCGAATGTTAATTTTGATTATGATCATGTTGTTAGTAATGAACGAAGATCAAGATATCGAAAAACATGTACCTTTTGTGGTTTACCTAACCATACCTTTTCTAAGTGTTGGAAAAGAATGGCAGCACTCATGAGGCGTGAAAAACCCTCTCAACAACATGAAAAGAAACAGCTTAAGTAGATATGGAGGAAGAAAACCTACTATAGTCATTGCGACATAAATGGCCATCAAAAGGCCATTTGCTAGAAGCTCCATCCAGAGCAACGCCCTAAAGACAAAGCATCAGTGCGTGAACCGAGTAAAGTAGTTATTCGATAAGCAAAACCACCTCAAGGAGGTGACCCATTCACAAAGATAAGTGAGAAATGGTTTCTAGACATGTTGTCATTTCATGGTCATTATTTTGTAAATCACTTGTTGCATTTTAAAATGTAAACGTGATGATGTGTTTCCATCACGTGGTCAGCAACAATGATGTTTGGTCATGTTTTGAATCGCATATTAAAACTCTGAAAGTGATGTTATGTTTCCATCACTTGTCCACACAATAGTGTCTGGCCTTATGTGTGTAAATCATGTGTTGCAGTGATGATGTGTTTTCCATCACTTTTTGAAGCAACCATGATAGGTTGGTCTTGTTTTCATAGCTGGGATATTACGTCCATCTTGTTGTAAAATTGACCATTCAGTATGTGATATACTCGTGGCAAGCGTGGGACGTTGGGTCATTAGTTGGTCATATCATTCAAGCATGTGATTTACAAAACAATGTATTACAAGTTGCAGAAGTAGTAGGTGTCGGCTCGTTGCTTAAGGCTCCGTAGAACAAAGGTGAAGGAGATGGAAGCAAGACCTTTTCAGGATGCTTGTGATGTAGACAGGGTACAAACAGAATTGCATATTATTTTTCATGCTTTTGGAGGACCAAAAGCTCCTCAGTGGGGAGGATTGGTCCAGGTGGCTCTAGAGAGACACCTAGGACAAAGAAGGCTCATGAATGCTCAAAAATCAAAGTGCTCAGAATGATGTTGACCTAGGACCAGAGCGTAGATCTCATCATCCTGATTCCAACGGCGCGAACGCCACTTCAATCCGAGTTCAGATGATGAAGTTATCGTGAAAACAAAGGTTTCTTTGTTCCTTAGGAAAATGAGGCATTTTCCTTTAAAAATGGGTTTTTAGCCTTTGAAAGGAAAATCCCAATTGGAGGCAAGCGACGGCCGATATCGGCGCTTGCGAATCGGTGATGGAGTGTTGGATCGACAGATTGGGTCGGTGAAAGGCCTAGGGCCAGGACCCCAGGCTGGAGCGATTGCCGATATCAGTGATCGACAATCAGGACGATTGGCAAATCGACGATCCCCCGATATGCAGGGCTATTGGAAACAGTGATAGAAATAAGCGATAAGTACGGACCTGATGGGAATTATAAGCCCGATTTGATAAAATTTGAGATCTGGGAATTCCGACTTTTCAATGTATTCTCATGTATTTTGATTTTGGCTGAATCCATTATGCGATGCGATAAGTGACTAAAGCGGACTCGATAGGGTTTATAAGGCCTATTTAATATATATTGAAGTCTGGTCTTTTATGATTTTGGTCGGAATTTCCAATGTTTTCAGTATTTCAGTTTTAACAGAAAAAAGGCCATTTTGGAGGATTTTGTTGCACCGCCGATGCTTCTATGCAAATGGCTTCTATTCTGAACAAAACAACTTCGATTTCTTAGCGGCCTTGTCCCCAACTGTCTTATAAAACACGATGGGTGCAGAGATCCTGGCAAGGGAGGAGAGAGGCTGCGTGCCAGAGGAAGAGAAGGGGTAGAGAGCTTGTGACAGAGAGTGTCACAGAGCTCGAGAGCTTGTGCTAGGATGTGGGCGAGAGCCTGAGTGCCAATATCATCCCAATGAGGAGGTTACACCTGATGGAGAGCCGCAGAGCGCTTGAAAACCAGAGCGTTGATACGCTGCAGAAAACTATAGCGCTTGATCGAGGCAAGCGAGAAGGTAGCCAACAAACTAGATTGGTCAGGCAGAGCTGCAGAACTACAACGACATAGTCAGAATACTATGAAGCTAGACAGTTAGGGAGCTACAGAGCCTAGAGTCCACATCAGTTATTCTCTCTTTGCTCGATTCTTCTCTTTATGATTGATTCTTCTTCTTGTGATCGATTCATCTTTTGAGCGATTCTTCTTCAAATCGACGCTGTGAGATCAATGGCCAAGCAAGTTTTAGCGCTTTGACAACAACTGTTTCAGATGTCTGGATTGCGATAAGCTAGAAAGTTATCTATGCATGGGGAGCCGAAGTCCAGATCAGTATTGGGCTGTGCCTGCGCATCGATAATGTGAACAACGCATTCACAATGGATTGTTTCACTAAGGATATGAACATCTGCTTCTTCATGTGCCCTTTGTGGTGTGAGGTATATGATTTGATTATATACTTCTTCTTATTCCATTATGCTGCACAGATCCTTGATTGATATTGAAGTAGGATCTTATTTATTATATGTTGTCATGATTCCTTGCTGATTTGATGTGGATTCTTCTATGTGATGTATTTGTTGTCATAACTCTTGATGTTATGTTTTGAGATGCCTTGTTGTATTTTTTTGGGATGCTCTTATTGTTGTTATGCATGATTTTTGTGTCATACTGATAGGAGTTTGATTAAGAATTCTAGTTGGGTAATATCTCGTAGAGCCACTCCTGCGTGAGGGAATTTTTCCTTGTATGGTCGCGACATCATCTCTTGTGTACATCACCATTATTGACAACACTTAATGCAGCAACCTACGCCATCTTGACACCGGGGCCCGAAGACGTAGTCCCTCTTGGACGAACTCCGTTATCAATGCTTATGTTTTCATGTGCTTATGATTTTTATGTTCCTCTTCTTTTAAACATTCATATGCATTCATTAATGTTCTTTTAAAATGCAATTTTAACACATCACGAAAGTAAAAGGTCTTGGAAGGGTCCTTCTTCACACTCGGACCTGGATCAAGTGGTATCAAAACAGTCTTTACGTGTATGTGAATTGCAGGGTGAATAATGGAACGCGCAATGACAGAGGATGAAAGAGTGATGTGCAAGACCATGCTCGACATTTCCAATAAAGTGGAAATTGTGTATGAAACTATACAGAAAGAAATAGAGGAAAAGGAGCGGTTAGAACTTCAGTTGAAAGCCATAGAAGAGGCCATGGAGGAACTGAAGCAATACAAGCATAATCTTCAAACAAAGAATGATGAATTGAAGATGTGCTTAGGTGAAGAGAAGGGAGGAAAAACAAAGTTTGCTACGACAGCTGCAAGCAAAGGATGAGGCCTTGGAAAAGCTATGGCGAGACCCATGTGAGGTAAAAAGTAGTTCTCAATCTTCATGTATGTTTCCTGATGATGATTTCGCGGTGTTTGAAAATCACACCACAGGAATTGGCTCCAAACTATTGAAGAGAATGGGGTATGAAGGAAAAGGCTTGGGCATTAATGGCCAAGGCATTGTCAACCCCATCAAAGTAGAGGCATTACCCCGTCAGGTAGGACTTGGGTATGTTAGGAAAGAAGTTGGGGAATGCACTAAGATAGTTAGAGAACCACCAACAACAGATGACGAGAAACCCTCATCAGATCTTTCCAAATCGTAAGAGAAGGTAAAAGATGTTGATTTCATTTTGGTTTCATCTTATCATAGTATGATGTTTGTTGGAGATTTGGAGGTCCCAATTACAGGGACAAACTTAGTCTCCTTACCAGGATGAGGCACGAGGAGAAAGAAGGACTTGGTGTTAATAACCAAGGCATAACTCCACCTTTGGAGGTTGTGCACGAAGATCCATTTGCAGGCTTGAGATACACTAAAGGAGAGTGCTCAAAGGTGTTAGATTCGTCCGAGACATCGTCGAGGAAAGAGAATGATGGAAAAACATCCCCATCCTCCCATGGTAGTTTCCATTGCAGGAAGAGAGTGGAGGCAAGTTCTCATCGCCATAATGACATCAAAGATAACAAAGGAAGGTATAACCATTTTCGATCTTCAAATGTTCATTTTGATTATGATCATGTTCTCAATCATGAACGAAGTTCAAGACATCGAAAAACATGTACCTTTTGCGGTTTACCTAACCATACCTTTTCTAAGTGTTGGAAAAGAATGGCAGCACTCATGAGGCGTGAAAAACCCTCTCAACAACATGAAAAGAAATAGCTTAAGTAGATATCGAGGAAGAAAACCTACTACAGTCATTGCAGCAGAAATGGCCATCAAAAGGCCACTTGCTGGAAGCTCCATCGAGAGCAGCACCTTAAAGACAAAGCATCGGTGTGTGAACTAAGTAAAGCAGTTGTTCGACAAGAAAAACCACCTCAAGGAGGTGACCCATTCACAAATATAAGTGAGAAATGGTTTCTAGACATGCTGTCATTTCATGGTCATTCTTTTGTAAATCACTTGTTGCATTTTAAAATGTAAACATGATGATGTGTTTCCATCACATGGTCAACAACAATGATGTTTGGTCATGTTTTGAGTCGCATATTAAAACTCTGAAAGTGATGTTATCTTTCCATCACTTGTACACACAATAATGTTTGGCCTTATGTGTGTAAATCATGTGTTGTAGTGATGATGTGTTTTCCATCACTTTTTGAAGCAACCATGATAGGTTGGTCTTGTTGTCATAGTTGGGATATTACGTCCATCTTGTTGTAAACTTGACCATCGAGTATGTGATAAACTTGTGGCAAGCGTGGGACATTGGGTCATTAGTTGGTCATATCATTCAAGCATGTGATTTCAAAAACAATGTACTACAAGTTGCAGAAGTAGCAGGTGTCGGCTCGTCACTTAAGGGTCCGAAAAATAAAGGTGAAGGAGATGGAAGCAAGACCTTTTCAGGATGCTTGTGATGCAGACAGGGTATAGAGACAATTGCATATTATTTTTCATGCTTTTGGAAGACCAAAATCTCCTCAGTGGGGAGGATTGATCTAGGTGGCTCCAGAGAGACACCCAAGACAAAGAAGGCTCATGAACGCTCAAAATCAAAGTGCTCAGAATGATGTCAACCCAAGACCAGAGCATAGATCTTGTCGTCCTGATTCCAATGGTGTGAATGATACTTCAATCCGAGTCAATATGATGAAGTTATTGCGAAAAGAAGGTTGCTTTGTTCCTTAGGAAAATGAGGCATTTTCCTTTAAAAATGGGGTTTTAGCCTTTAAAAGGCAAATTGAAATTGGAGGCAAGCAATGGCTGATATCGGTGATATCGGTGCTTGTGAATTGGCGATGGAGTGTCGGATCGATGGATCGGGTTGGTGAAAGGCCTAGGACCAGGACCCCAGGCCGTAGCGATTGCCGATATCAGCGATCAGTGATCAGAACAATCGACATATCAACGATCAACGATCCCACGATATGCAGGGCTATTGGCATCAGTGATAGCGATAAGCGATAAGCGTGGACCCGATGGGAATTATAAGCCCGATTTGATAAAATTTGAGATCCAAGAATTCAGACTTTTCAGTGTATTCCCGTGTATTTTGGTTTTGGCCAAATCTGTTATGCGATGTGATAAGCGACTAAAGCGGACCCGATAGGGTTTATAGGGTTGATTTAATATATATTGAAGTCTAGTCTCTTATGATTTTGGTCAGAATTTCCAATGTTTTCAGTATTTCTGTGTATTTTTTTTTTAACAGAAAAAGGCCATTTTGGAGGATTTTGTTGCACCGCCGATGCTTCTATGCAAATGACTTCTATTTGAACAAAGCAACTCCGATTTCTAAGTGGCCTTGTCCCCAACCGTGTTATGAAACACGACGGGTGCAGAGAGTTGGGCGAGGGAGGCGAGAGGCTGCGTGCCAGAGGAAAAGAAGGGGCAGAGAGCTTGTGACAGAGAGTGCTAGAGAGCCCGAGAGCCTGTGTGCTAGGATGTGGGCGAGAGCTTGAGTGCTAATATCGTCCCAATGAGGAGGCTACGCCCGATGGAGAGTCACAGAGCACTTGAAAACCAGAGCGTCGATACGTCGTGGAAAGCCATAGTGCTTGATCGAGGTAGCGCGAGAAGGTAGCCAATGAACCAGATTGGTTAGGCAGAGCTACAGAACTATAGCGACATAGCTAGAATGCTATGAAGCCAAATAGCCAGCGAGCTACAGAGCCGAGAGTCCAGAGCAGTTACTCTCTCTTTGCTCGATTCTTCTCTTTATGATCGATTCTTCTTCTTGTGATCGATTCATCTTTTGATCGATTCTTCTTCAAATCGATATTGTGAGATATATGGCCGAGCAAGCTTCAGCGCTTTGACAACAACTGTTTCAGATGCCCAGATTGCGATAAGCCAGAAATCTATCTGTGCATGGGGAACCGAAGTCCAGATCAGTACCGAGCTGTGCCTGCACATCGACAATGTGAACAACACATTCATAGTGGATTGTTTCGCTAAGGATATGAACATCTGCTTCTTCATGTTCCCTTTGGGGCATGAGGTATATGATTTGAGCATATACTTCTTCTTATTCCATTATGATGCATAGATCCTTGATTGATATTGAGGCAATATCTTATTTATTATATGTTGTTATGATTCCTTGCTGATTTGATGTGGAATCTTCTATGTGATGTACTTGCTGTCATAACTCTTCATGTAATGTTTTGAGATCCCTTATTGTATGTCGTTGGGATACTCTTGTTGTCATCATGCATGTTTTTTGTGTCATACTGATAGGAGTTTGATTGAGACTTCTAGTTGGGAATATCTCGTAGAGCCACTCTTGCGTGAGGGCATTTTTCCTTGTATGATCGCGACATCATCTCTTGTTTACATCACCATTATTGACAACACTTAATGCAACGGCCTACACCATCCTGACATTGAGGCCCAGAGACATAGTCCCTCCTAGACGATCTTCGTTATCAACGCTTATGTTTTCATGTGCTGATGATTGTTATGTTCCTCTTCTTTTCAACATGCATATGCATTCATTAATGTTCTTTTAAAATGCAATTTCAACACCACGGAAGTAAAATGGCTTGGAAGGGTCCCTCTTCACACCTGGACCTGAATCATTAATCTACTTCTACAATCAAACTTGCGGAAGCTTAATAGATTTGAGCAAGATCAAACAGAACACATATAACATAGAAGAAGAATCAATACACATGAAACACAAAAGAATACTCTGGGGAAAGCCTCAGTTAAAAACCCTGCTATCTGTATTATCATACAAGTGGAAATATCTCAGGATTACACACAACTTTAGCTCTCACAGCTATCCAGCTCTCAGTACAATCCCTCACTGCTGCTCATAGACAGAATAGACTGCTCATATGCCTTCTCCTCTGCCCTCCAAGCTTCCTATTTCCTTGTGTAATTTTCCCTGTGTGATCCAACTGTAACCTTGTGTGACACTGATTTCACACATTGCTCCAACACATTGTAAAACTACGCAAATCTCAAGGCATGAATTCCTTCTGCATGCAAGAGATTTTCTTATAGGAAAATTCTTGCAACTGATAGTACACTGTCCCTGTCTTTAATATCAACTGGGTCTTTGTCTGAATAGACATACATGAGTTATTTATGAGAGAATCTTCAGTTATCTGGAGTACACTAGTTTGATGCATGCATGCATTTACTGACTGGACTCATAATTAGTTCCTCAGACTGTTTGGAACTAATTTAACTGGACTTAACTCAGTTAACTGAGTTAACTAATTACAACTCAAATACAACTCATCCTTATCTCCTTAATTAAGGGACAATATCCTTAATTTAAGGGATAACTATTGCATGACTTCACACATACTTCTAGCTTGAATTTCTCATACTAATTAACTCAAGATGAATTAATTAATTATTTTCCAAGCAGCTAGTGAGACTAAATTCGAATTTTAATTCTCAATTTTAATTCAAGGAAAAATTAAAATTGGAATATTCTTGTTGCCACATTTCAACACTCCCTCTCAAAAAGAAAGGGATTATCTTCCACCCCAATCCTGTCTCTATGGAACTCAAATTTACACTTTGACAATGCCTTAGTCAAAATGTCAACATCTTTCTCCTCGGTCGAAATATACTGGAACAACATAATCCTCCTCGCCACATAGTCTCTGAGATGATGATATCGAATGTCGATGTGCTTGGACCTTTCATGAAATACTGGATTCTCAGCGAATTTGATACAACTTCGATTATCACAATAGATCAAAGTTGGATCCATCCTCTGATCAAACAAAGAAACTAGAATTTTTTGCATCTAGATGGTCTCACATGTTGCCTGACTTGCAGCCACGTATTCAACCTCTGTTGACCTAAGTGCAACCGACCTCTTTTTCTTGCTGTACCAAGAAATTGCAGTTGACCCAAGGTTGAAAATTTCTCCTGATGTGCTCTTCCGATCTGATGGACTCCCTACCCAATCTGCATCAGTGGAGCCATGTAGCTTCACTTCCTCTATCCGCCTGTACCATAATCCATACTGAGATGTGCCTCTAAGGTATCTCAAAACATGCTTAGCTGCCTTCCAAAACATCTTGGTAGGCTGAACCATAACTTGACTCAGCTGGTTCACCGCATAGCACAAATCTGGTCGTGTGTTCACTAAGTACATCAGTGAACCCACAAGTTGCCTGTACACAGTAGCCTCTACTACTTCTCCTAAAGTAGCATCCTCCTTCCTCTAGTTACCTGCTAGAGGAGTTTGCATGGGCTTGAACTTCTCCATGTGGAATCTCCTAAGTATCTCATTGGCATACTTGCCCTGGGACACAAACAACTCCCCATCCTTCTGCCACACTTCCATGCCAAGGAAGTAGTGCATGAGACCCATGTCTTTCATCTCGAATTATCTTTCAAGGTCCTCCTTGCAAGACATGATCAACTAATCATCACCTATTAATATGAGATCATCAACATAAAGAATAATGATCAATGACTTACCTTTCACAATGATGTGATATAGGTTCGCATCCGCTTCGCTGTTTGTGAAGCCCAACTCGGTGAAGTAGTTGTCGATCCTGGTGTACCAAGCACGAGGTGCTTGCTTCAGCCCGTACAAATCTCTCTTGAGTTAGCACACATGTGACTCATGATCGAAGGGCTCAAAACCTTCCAACTTCTCTATGTACACTTCTTCCTCAATCTTTCCATTGAGGAATGCAATCTTCACATCCATCTGATGGATGTTCCAACCCATCTGTGTTGATAGTACCAACATCGATCTAAGAGATGAGTACCTTGCTACAGGAGAAAAAGTTTCATCATAGTCGATTCCCTCGACCTGTGAGAAACCACAGGCAACAAATCTTTCCTTATGTTTCTCCACACTACCATCAGCAACTTACTTTACCTTGTAAAGCCAAAGGGAACTCACAACTGACTTGTTCTCCGGTCTTGGAACCACATCCCAAACACTGTTACGAAATATGGAGTCATTCTCATCCACCATAGCATCAACCCAAATCAGTTGTTGCGCTGCTTCCTCAAAGGAAGATGGTTCAGTCTCAATACATTCCCCAACAAGGGCCATGTATCTAGTGTACCTATCAGGTGACTTCCTCTGTCTGCGCTGAGAAGATGGTTCTCCCACATTCTCTCTCACATCTGACAATGATCTGTCAGCTTTTCTTGTGCGCTTTCATCCATCTCCATAAGACTCTGCTTGAGTGGATGTCTCCACTCCTGAAACCTCTACATGTGGGTACTCCACATCAGTTTGAGGCTCCTCCTCCTTATGAACCAAAAGTTCCTCCATAGTGTTGGCCCTCAGTTTTAATTTATTTTTGCTTAGGGAAACCTACTTAATCCTTATATTTTCCATCCATTTTCCATCACATCCATCTATTTTGATGTATTTTATGCATATTCAGGTGTTTAATTTTAATTTTGCAATTTCTAGAAGTTTTTATGAAAATTAAGTTTTAAGTGCAATTTTGGACTGAATCAGAAATTCCCGTAATAGCTATGTGGAGGACATGTTTGCAGGACACTTGGGCTCGAGTTTGATGCATGGATGGACAGCTTGGGAACTAGGACTAAGCTAACTCCACTTGGTTCGGCCAGAACAAGATTTATTAGGCCCGAGCAAGGCTGGTCAAACATGACTAGTCACCAGAAAATCCCTAGGAAATAGGGCAGTTTTGAGATTTTATGGATTGACCATATTTCTTGGGATGAATTGGATGAGTTCAACTTAGATAGGTGGATATGAGTAGATATGAGTGTTAGAGATAATATAGATCAGTTTGTTTCATTAAACCTCTATTTAAAGCCAAGACTTTGA